>PDGT01000024.1:3349539-3615746 GCA_003671415.1 Megathymus violae | reverse complement strand
GCTCCTCGAACACACGCCGCTGCTTCTCCACCGGATCCGTGTTCCTGCACATCATCTCCTTCAGCTCCCTATTGCTCGTTTGGATACCTGCAACCGAAGGATTCATGGGTAAATCAATTCTCCTTTGCTGTTTTTGTATTGTTTTCAAAACGCTCGTATAAGTTTTTTTTATGCCTAGCGATCCCCTTCGACTTTTTTGAGCTTTTACAAGTATCTAATTAGAAAATTAAAAAATCAAAAACACAAATCCAGACATAATTGATTAATTTTACCATGACTTTCATCGAGAATTTTTAAAATAGATACACTCAAACTCAGACTTCGAACTCTCTCTTTGTGATATTGTTAAAATTGACTAAGTGACGAATGACATACAATGCGAGCAACTTACCTTTTTGCTTGTAAATATGTAATAGTATAGGCCTGAACCCCACCAAATTTGGTACCCATTCAATAATACCACACTCCTCGTTGAGCGGCAGAACACTGTACGTCCTGATGTACAGCCTCCTGCGGCGAGTCTCCGGGGCGTCTTGTAAAAACCTGTTCACCACGCCATTAAACTCCATCAGCCGAAAATCCTTGCGAAGGTCATCGCGAGGCTTCAGTAGGATGATGTAAGATTTTCCATCAGATCCTGCAAACAAATTATAGCAAATTATGTGTAAAGCAAATTTTATTATATTATACAAATATTGCAGTGCTCGAGGGCTCTAAATACCTGATAGAAATTAATAACAAATATGTAGTTAATAAATGTCGTTGCCACTATAATTAACATACACCAAATACATACAAATATACATTCAATATTATGCGTGAGAATTTATCAAAAACGCCACGTGTTAACATCGCTAATAAATGTATAGAGACCTGAACCTCCCTGTGCATAAAATAGTCTTAATATTAAAGATCAAGTTATATAATTACCACGGAATAGGCATATGTTTGTATGGAAACCCCCTGACGGCTTCAGTTACATATTAATGAGCAACACGTATCTGGCAACAAATAAAATTTTCAAATATCGATAACACGCCATCGTCATAAAAATAAATGCGCTAATAAATAATATAGCGTATGTGATAATAACAGGTCATAACACGTTCGTAAACATTATTTTTACACTGTATGTACGTTTGTGTATGATTTGTCATGTCTTCGTTACTTTAAATCATTTAAATTTTCGATCGAAGTTTTTGTTTTGTTCCCTTTTAGACCGTCGATCGTACATTTTAACTTCACGAGCATCATTAACAATAAGAACTATTTAATCAATAAAACACTTTGAAACTTTACAGATGTAAAATGGACGACGTATTTTGGTCAATTACAGATTTATATATTTCAAGTTTAGAAATTGATTTATGCAAGTTTTTAGTTGAAACTAATTTATTATTAATATTTAATTTATTTTCCATAAATTTAAATTTTAAGCTCCAATTATATACTTTCATGTTTAGTTTATTATAGAAATATTCATATTGAATGAATTCCGGGATTTCGTGAGAAGTATCAGCTCAAAAGCCGCTAGCATTGTGAAAAAGAAGGTGATTTACAATAAATTATAGTAAAAAAATTCTGTATGAATTAATATTTATTGTTATGTAGAAGGAGTTTATTTTTAAATTAAAAATAAAGAAAACATAGTAATTTTGATAAATAAAAAGAAATAAAGTACAAAAAACTCGATTCGAATCCAGGACGCATTTTGAATTTTTCAAATTATATGCGTATTGTAAAATAATAATCACATGCGTCGCTGAAGCAAACATCGTAAGGTAGCCTGCGTCCCTGAGACTTCTCCTCAAAACAAAATTCGAATGCGCTGTGAAAGGAAGAGCCGGGCGCAGCAGTAGAACAATGATATATTTTAATGATGATTTTTTGCATTTCATGCAACTAGTCGACAAACGAGCAGACGACTCACCTGATGGTGAATGGTCTCCGCTGCCCAGACTTCGGTAATACCAACGGCATCACCGAAGAGTCGCAGACCGAAAAGGAAGTGGAGCTGATGAACGGATGATGCACAAATAGAACATTATTTATTACTTTTCCAAGTGTTCGTTAACACAACACTTACCTTTCAACGTGACCTTCCTCGGTTTCTGCAAGGACGGCAGAACGGTGATCTGTTCCTCTATGCCGGCGATGTACACCGAGGGATCGGCTTGTACGTTCAAGTCTATGCGCTCCTGTCTCGCCGCTTTCGAAGGCAGCACTATCTTGCAGAACTCTTGGAACGGCATCATTATATGGCTGAAATTATCGCCGGCCAGCAACCTCGGAAGCGTTCGCACCATGGATGATACGGTTAAAGCCTAGAATTAAACAATCAATTGAACAATTAAAATTCTGGTAATAGGAATGCATGTGTAAAAAACCGTGAAATATGGAAACAATACTATATGAGATTATTGCGTATCAACATATGAGAGTTTTAATGTCTTTGCTGTTATGTATTAAAACATTGACATAAACTACATCGAAACCACACGCGGCTGCCTTCCTTAACTATCCCGTTTGCACAGAAATAAAATAAAAATAAAAAACGTCATTCAATATTATAATAACACCTGCAATCACCGTTTATCGCAAGCGATAGACACCCATCAGATGAATATAACTTTCACGGTGTTAATAAAATTTTTGAAGTTAGGTTTTATTTTGTTAATGTCTATAATATAACACGACGAATCACAGAGATACTTTGGTACCAGCTCAAGTGACTGGGCAATACGTAAAATGTTTACATTCAAAATTACATACATCACTAGGTATTGATATCTATTTTTATGGCTTGTATTTTATTGATTTATTTAATGGTATATTATCTGACCTAAAGCTAAGTGTTGACAAAGGGCGAACTTAATGTTTATGAGCATTTCATATTAAACAACTCTTGTTTTCAGACTACAATAATACAATAAATACAATTGAACTTTATGTACTATAAAATGAGGCTTATTCCACCCGCAGCGAGGGAACTACTAAATACGAATCGAAATAGTCAATTCCATTCGCGCTTAAAAAAGCAATTTTTGCGGTATGCTCGCTTAGGATTGAATCTAAACATTATTATTGACACTTAGTGCATGACCATTTTTCCAGCAACTTTCATCAATTTGGACATTTAATTTAAGGTTACAATGTTATCCAAACATTTTTATAATAAGAAAATAACTTGCGAATTCGCGATTAAAAATAAATAATTTTGTTTTTAAATATTCATCTGTTAACCATTCACATTAACATTAATATTCATTAATATTATAAATAGTACATATAATAGTAGAGTTAATAAAGAAATAACCAGTAAAGAGGAATTCAAAAGGCTACATCACTCACACCGAAACCTCTTCCAATAACCCCGCAACAGGAAAGGCAATATCAAAAGAGTAGCGAACTTAGTGCATGCTCAAATAAGACTTTATCATAACATAACACGAAGATTAAACACAAACAGGTAAATATTTCAACAAAAAAACTGACTTCAATTCGATGAAGGTGAATTTCTTGGTTTCATCTGCTATTTTTCACACTTACTGCTGGTAAATGTTCTTCAAATTTAAGTGGGAAGTATACCCTCTCAAACAGAAAAGGAAGGCACTTAGGTAACTAACAAAGAAAAATACAAACGAAAACATACTCCTCTTTTTAAGTTGGTTAATAAACCTAAATAGATCGTGAAATGCTCATACAATACAATCTACACTAGTAATAAAATTCTAACTGATCGATTTCTGTACATGAAAAATATATGAGAAAAAATATTATTAGGGGCATGTATTAACGCAATAGAACCCAAAACAATGGTTGTTAGAATTTTTGTCTGTTTGTCTGTGTGTTTGTTCCCGCTAATCTCAGAAACGGCTTAACCGATTTTGTTCTGGTTTTCATTGATGTATTGCAGTAAGTGTCACTTAAACTTTAAAGTTTATTTCATTGCAATCCGTCCATAAATAAAAAAGTTATGAATTAATATATGTATTTCTAATTAATAGATCGAGATAAACCCAGAAAAATGCACATGCTATCTTTAACCGTAAGGTAGTTTTTCCGAAGCGAAGCGAGGGCGTTTACTAGTATTATATATAAACATGAGTTATAATACAGTCAAAAAAACGCTATAAATATTTAATTTAAAACAAAAAAATATATAACATATGTGAATAAATATCAACTATTAATAAGTAAGGACATATAATGATTTACGATCTATAGTATATTTAGTCAACGCAACCTACCCCACCGCTCTCCGTAATAGGCTTGTTGCACAGTTCGATAAGCTTCTCGGCGAGTTGTGTAAAATCACAGTACAGTTTCAGGATCCACGGCTCCTTGAGCGTCGGGTCGGCGAACACGTCCGCGCAGCGCTTCTTCCGTTGCGGGTAGCCCGACTTGATCACGCACATCATCATCCACAGCGTGTGTTGTGGGTACGCCATTATCAACTTCACGATTATCGCCTTCAATTGGAGGTACACCTGCGTTTGTGAAAATAATAATATATGTGTCTGTGTGTATGCGAGTGTGTTATTATCTATAATAGCTGCATTAATGAAATTGATATAGTTGATAGAATCAGGCGTTACTTTGTGGAAATTCATTGTTATTAAATAAGTATTAATTAACTTTGCAACAATCAGCAAACACAATGTATGATGGTATATATTTCTATACATGCATAAAACCTCCCTCCCTCCCACAAAGCAAAGCATGCAAATATGATAAAAGTATATACCAACACACAACCGTCACCAACACGTGTTTCACTTTTATCATAATTGCATGTTTACCTTCGTGGGAGGGAGGAAGGTTTCATGTATGTATAGAAGTATATACCATCATACATTGCACTTGCGGATTGTTGCAAAGTAAATTAACACTTATTTAATAACAATAAAATGAACAGAGTGCGAGTGCTTTTATTCGTGACCAGCTGAAACACGTCGATACCTCGACATACAGGTTATTTTTATTCCTCTTAAGAGCTTCGGCAAAGGAGTTCTCGTGGATGAGAGTTCACTACTTAACAAAATGACATGTCATTTGCAGCCTTGTAAATCATCATTTTGTATATGCCAATGTATACACGCCAATAATTGTTATTTTTCGCCGAGTTACTTTGCGCGCGCTCTAGTCTGATCGAATCTCTATGGAATAACCGTTTAACATCGGAACATGAGAGGGATATAGCTTTTTATATACGTGAATTTAAACTAGTGACGTATTTAGACGGTTCAAAAAAAATTCCTACGGTTACGCGCAATAGAAGCTATATCTCCTTACCACCATTACGATTATTACCATACCTTACCATCATTGCCACCGTTACGATTTTCACTCACACACCTGCAACACCATCGCTGGGACCACATTAAAGACAATGGCATTTTAGATTTAACTATCGAACTGCTCCCACCGTACCTAAAGAAGTATAACTTAAATAAAAAGAATTAAGCACGCCATCCTGGATGTCTTATTTCAATAGACGACTAAGAATAATGAATCGATGAATATAATATGTCGATTTTATAAAAAAGTTTAAACATACCTCCTTGACAGGGTGACAAATTCTAGATATAATCTGTGAGAAAGCAGTCAAATAAAGATATATCGGCAATCGCTCCGAGTAAGTCTTTATGTGACTAGTCATCTCCGCCAACACGGCGTGTGTGCTCGTATCTGTTGAGGTCACTTCTACGTCCAGCCTGTAAATATGCATACTCGTATATATTCAAATACAAAATCATTTAATAATCTAGGTATTCTGTAAATTCACTCATGCACGTAATTTTTCTCTATTATCGTTTCGAAAAGGCGCTTTAACATTAACGAGAACAAACGGCGATGGAACTCCGTAGCACATCTTTTACATCAACATAATATGACAATTACAAAGAAAATATTAGCACGTGCAGGACCGACTGCGGCACTATTATTTCCAGGCGACTTTGTCATTTATATATTCGTGTACGTTACACCATAATATCCTTTTCCTACAAACTGCTTAAGCTGTAATTTTATAGCTCTAATTTAATAATTATGCCTCTTTTCACGTTGGTGATGGAAGCAATCCTTACACTTTATAACCCCTGCCCTCTATCTTGAAACTGGCACGTAAGGTAATAAATATTTAATTTTAGAAGACAAACACAAGTACAAACTCACCATATAGACAACATTCTGGGCATGCTCTGGTAAAGATACTTGTGTCCAAATTGCAAAGCCTTCCCGTAGCTGTTGAGCGCGTGCGTCTTGCGCGACCACGAGATACTGCTGCTGGGCGTGGTCGACGAGCCCTCGCCGCTACTCACCTTTTCGTAGTACGCACCCAGGCACACCTGTAATAACGTGTCCCATGATTCGAGAACAAACATGGTATCTATCACATAAATGTCAGTCTTAATCAAACCTGAGACCAACTGGGCTATGAGGTTGACCACGTCATCGGTATTAGGATTGTTCACACTGTCTTCATATAATATATAAATTTTGCTAGGTATTTAATCGATTAGTAATCATAGTTACAAACTAGCGGTATCCGCCGACTTCGTTCGAGTTGGACTATTTATTATACATACTACATGATTATTAAAAAATCACATTTTCTACCTCGATCAGACATCATTAGGTTTACTGATATTTTAAATAGCCTATCATCTGCGCAATCACGTGTTCTCACTACATTACAATTATCATGCAGATCGGTCAGACCGAAGATCGCGTTATATTAAATACACTTATGTTAAAATATGACGCGATCTCCTAAAGGGTTACACTATACCAACATTATAAATTGTTAACAAAAAATGATAGAATTAGTCTTTCTACATATAGAACCTTACCAAACTCTTCTCCCACTGCTTATAAACATCTACGGAGTCTTTGTAGTACCCGATGTTGACGTCCACGTCGACGTTTGTAGTTACGTCGTTGTACTTGGCTATCAGAAGTTTCGCTTTGGCACATATTTTTCTGTAAATAAAAAAAATATTGCAATTTAATGTTACCGAGAATTGAAAGCTTCGGTGTGTTAATCGAAACATGTAATCGGTGTAATGAAAGCAAGAAGTGCAAGTTTACGGTTAATTTAAAAGCAAGGTGATAGATTCGAATTCAAAGATGTGCTGAGGGGTTTCTTTCGACGTCTGCTCCTCAATGATAATGCACTTTACCAAAACGTAGTATAAACTAAAGTATGAGCATAAGTGTACTTACAAATTACCTAAATGATTTGGAATTGGAATAGCTAATTTGCACGAGTAAAGACGAGACTGAGTGGTAGAGCGACCGCTGACATTAAGTCGGGCGTCACTGCCGCATCCATTTTTCGGCAGAATGCATTCTATTTATATAATATATCCGTGACCGGTGGGAATGTGTAATATGTCGTTTTTATTGTCCTATATAAGCTTTCTCTGCCTATATTATAATTTTTTTTAATCGACCCATTCGTATGTATTTTTAATATATTATCTCAGGTAAAGAACATGTCGTCATTGAGGGTACATTACTTAGTAAAATGACATGTCATTACGGCCCTGATAAATCGTTATTTTAAACGTGTGTGTATGACGCCATCCACGGATACAGAACAAGTACCTTTGATCCTGATTCAATTTATCTACTTGTGGGTATGCGTCGTCCAAGCCGCGCCGCAACGTAGTGAACGCGTGTTCGTTCTGACCGCGCGCCCAGTACATTTTGGCCTTCTCTATGAACAACTCCTCCGGCCGATACTCCTCGGCGTTAAGAATGTACATGTACGACTGAAATAAGAAAGCTATATTATAATAAGCCTCGACAGGGTGGCTAATAATAATATTAGCTCCTCTCTTATTATAAAAAAAAACAATGCGAATTCTGTGAATTTGCATGTATACGAATGGTAATTAATATTCGGAACCATGGCATCTATTTGAAAAATTCTTTTAACATTTGAAAGGTACATTACATACAAAGACATAAGCTATGTAGTATAAAATAAATTATCCGTTTCTCTGTCTGAATGTGGTAATCTCGAAAACTACGGCACTGGATTTCATACAGTTGTTAACAACACATAGATACATTCACATACCTGTTGAAATATACCAGCCTTGCGCGCGTGTTTCGCACTCTGAAGCCATAGTTCGCCGATACGTTTTTCTAATCTATTTGCGGTGAGTGGATGCGTCGGTTCTAAAAGTTCCTGAAATCATTCTGTTTATATCAATTAAAGTCGCATTTGATTTACATGTAAGTTATATTGATTCAATGACATCTTGTCATTATAACTTAATTGGGATCGCTGTAATTAAAGTGTGTAATTAAAATGCAGAACCTCAGCAGATTTCCAAACGTGACAGATGAATGTGATTGTTAGAGATGTCTACTTTGGGTCCATGCCACACGTTGGACTTTCGTGCAAGGATAAGGGTGTAGAGAAGCACTCATTACCAGAAATAAATTATCGCTTGCTTCAACGAAAACACCGTAACTATATGAATTTTGTGAGTTTGTGTGTATGCGGAAATTAATCTCCGAACCCACGGCACCTATCTGAAAAATCATTTTACCATTTGGAAGGTACATTATTCCTGATTAACTATTGAACCCAAACTAAACGTGAATGTAAGAGCCCCGTTCCCAGCTGTGTGTGACATACGAATGGGTTATGCTGTTACCTTAGATTGCTGCAAAAGTATTCGCCTCGTCCGTAACAAGGGCTCAATAGTCCTAACGTCAGTCTGAACTACAGCTAGCCGCCGACGCCACTCTCCTATCAACTGATTTATGATATCCTCAGACTGCCCGCCGGTGTCGTCCAGACTCTTCAGTCTGTAATTACAAAAAGCTAGTTTAAGAAAGGTCCCCTAGGTTTACCTTTTGTGAACGTATAAATATGAATTATTGTTGTTATGTGTATATTTCAATCGACGAGAATTATTTGTATAATCCCAGTAAAACCTTAGATAGAAACTGTATCGCCTTATTATTTTGTAATCTTGACATGCTTTACGAGGAAACTAACAACACACCGTTCCGACTTTACAGTTTGAAACTAAATATTTAACTTCACTTTTATTTATATTTTCTATATTTATCGTCTAATCGATGTCTGTTTTCTTTAATATATCATTTGGTTTCAGAGGAACTTAATTTGATATACTACAAAATAAATAAGTTGAGCTAAAAGGCTAAAAGTAGACTTTGGCCTATCACAAGGAAGTATATTTGATCCCAACCTTTATTTTTTTATTATTAAAGTCCCCCGTAATCTAACATTACTAAATATATGAATAATTGTACTTACAAATGATTACGTTCTAATCTTTAAAGTGATGAGAAACATTAACACAGAAATATTATTAATAACTATTATTACTCACTTGCGCAACACCTCCTCGACGTGTTGAGCTTCAGTTATGATGTGTAACCCTAGTACGCTCTGATAGCCGCTTCTCAGTGCACTCTCCCCCCTGCTCTCGGCATCCATTTGACCTAACAGCATAGCCTTAGCGCCGCTGCATGATGTCGAAAACGCGCTGTGATCCTCCTGTCTATACGAAAGGAGTACTCGGCCCATATGCAAACCCCAGTTCTCGCGGGAAGGTGGCTGGAAGATAATGTTAAATATAATAAAATGCTGAATATCCCAACCAATTTAGGATGACATTTTACTACCTATATTTATATTTAACACTACAGACACGGCTTGAATTGTTTTCACCAATAGGTAATATAAGGAGTTGAATTTTCGTCAATGATTTTCAATTTTGGATATTGTAAAATTATTTCCAAAATATAAAACAATAATAAAGCCTCATCATCATCGCCATCGCCTGTCATCATCCACTCTCTAGCAGTGAAACCTCAGTTTTAACTAAAAGAAGATATCTTTACTTACAATCTGAGTTCTCGTCAATTCCTCTAGCTGTTCGAACCTGCCCAGCCGCCAGAGTGGCTCGGCGGTGAGCTCCACTGCGTCATCAGTATCGTTCTCACACAGTAGTCTGTATGCCGTGAAGGGCTGGTCCAGTGCCAGGTAACATTCTACCATACCCTGAGCCAACAACAAAAGTTTCTCATTCCTTTGTCTATTATAGACGCTAGAAATTACTTCACACTTTATTTAAAGTTAGACACTATTTACCGTATCACGTTGACGTAGTGCAATGTGTGTGAATCAGCGTAATATTTTAGTTAATTATTATTTTATTCAATTAGGTTATAAGTAATTATTTCCAGCGTCCTGGTTTAAACTGCTGAGCTACAACCGAGGTTACGACACCAAGTTTCTTCTTTCGACAGTAGCTGAGTATGTCCACCAAAGTAACCAAACTCCCCCCCGCTCTTCTTAAAAATCAACCATGATATGTTTTAATATCTTTTGGTTACGGATTCTTTCTATGACGTCACTGCATGGTGACAACTATTAATATTTAAACACATATTGGGAAGATATCGAAGCGCTCACCCGCAAACTGTGTCGGTCTAAGTTCCCTTCTTGCGCCAACCTCTCGTAACACAAAGCAGCGTCCTGATGCCTTCCGGTCACAACTTGAGCTAATATCAACTCCTGCAGGGATGGCTCCGATTTCTTGATAGACAATATACCTAATCATATATAGAATACATATAACACTAGTACTTTCATAACAATTTTCCTAATAATTATACTACTAGATGGCTTTTTGCTAGGTTATGTCATTTTGAGAACGTTTCTGTGTCAGTTAAAAGCCACTGCGCTATCCCGATAGAAACAAAAAATATCCAAAAGTCGACAAAAGTTAATACAGGAACTCACCAGCAACAGAATCAGGTTCGTCTAGCAACGCGTATATCTCCGCTAACAACGGCAACTGTTCCTGTATCTTATCCTTGTCATTGCCCATATACAGTTCCAAGTACTGCAAAGCGCGCTCTAACTCGCCGCAGACAAAGTTTCCGCGCGCTATATTTAAATTATCGAACCGTTCCAGAAATTTTACTATCGTCCTGGTGAAAATTTATAAATAAGTTAATGTGCTCGAAGTAACTAACGCCATAAACAGTTCACCACAAGCCCTGGAGATAGTTCACTGTTCACTGAAGCAAGATACTTCGGTGCAGATTGGTGATGCCAGCCCAAGTGACTAAGCCCTTGTGCCGTCCTAATTCCTCCGACATGACCAAACGACTGTTTCTAACGATAACAACCAAGTCCGACGACTTAATTCACCCTCCAGACACGAAAACATTTCATAAAATTTGAAATTGTCCGAATTAAAACTTTCTTATGTCATATATAGTAAACATAACATTTAAAAAATATCTCTTAAGAATACAAAATAGACAGTCCGAAAATCATGCATCAATCAAAGCGTCATTATTCTAACACAGAATTCAGAATAAAATAAATACAAGTTAGGAAAAAATATCTACGAAATCTTGTTGCTTTCTTATCTTAAAATATAAGACCTGGTAATAAATAAAAATATCACACGGCCCTCTAGAAAGAAACAATCGGTGAAGTTTATATCTATCACCTGTATAATCGTAGCTAATCTGTCAGTGCGACATAGACAACGCTCTACAAAGCCGATGTAAACCGATAATCTGTTTCTTAGTTGATATGTTGTAATCTCTGAGGGTACAATGCTTATTTTAAAGACAATAGTATATTAAGCTACTCACTTATAATTCTCATTCTCCAGAGGCCGAGGTTTCACATGACACCATTCCAATAACCATCTATTTAGAAAATCGAATAGTGTATAAACCGTTTTTCGACATTTACTCTGAAATTTAAATAATTGTATCACTGTCAGTTGTAATTTAACTGAAAAACGTAATGGAGTTATTAAAAAACACTTACATGATTCCCCTGTTCTACTTGTACTGAGTTGATATTTGGAGTAAGTCTTACATGACGCAACATTTTGTATTTAGATCTTTCTATCGCGACATCAGACTCATTCTCCAAGTTCTCTAATCCTAACCAAAAAACATAAAAAATATAAATATACTCATACAAATATTAAAGCACACACCTTACTTAAAATTCTAACATTACTAATGTTTTATTGCAAATTACCTGTGCGCGTGTGGACTATAACAGTGTGAGTACTCAAACAGCGCGTCCAACGCTGCGTATTTTATTAATCTATGAATATCATTAATGTTCCTCAGAAAAACCCCGTTGATTTTTTGGTAAATAGGAAAACTGGCAATTAAAAGAATAGATTGACATAACATATTTTAACAAAAATTGTTACATGTTTATAAAATAAATATATAATATTACATTTATATATATATCACGCACGTCCGCCAACCATAAACAGACGCCTAACACACCGAGTCAACACTACATTCCGTTACGTCTACGATTCCAAATATACCAAGCGACAGAAACGCTAAAATATGGAATAAAAACTGTTACCGTATTTTTATCTTAAAGACTCGCTGCGGGTCCCAAACCTACAAAAGCATCCACACTACCAAACATGAGGCCCCTCCCAGATGAACCGATCTGATAATATTACATTAAAAATTCATCATAACGTCTCCAAGTTTCAAGGTGACAGTTCGTATTTGAACCATATATATAATGCTTTATATGTACGTATCCATACCTATGACAGCGAGCATTTCCTCTTGAATAAATTCCATATTATTCTTGGACGTAATGGCGTGTAACAGAATGTACGGTAAGAATAAAAACAATGTTCTTGCATCGCGTTTCATGCTCGGGTGAACCGTACACAGCAGCTCTCGGATGTCCAAATCTATCAGGGGTATTAGCTGACCTGACCAGCTGAAAATATAAAAAGCTGGTGTGGTGGAGAAATATGATAATATAAAAAAATTCAGTGTGCGATACTATACATTAACGATATCAATAAAAGTGACTTACTTGTGTGCCCATTCCAAAAACGTAGTAGCATACGTTGAACCGAAAATAGGGTGAACTCTTTTCGGTTGGGATGGATACGCTAATTTGTATCTGTAAAAAGAGAAAAGAATTAACTTAAGAAACAAAAAAATTATTTTGCTTTATATTGTCTTTATTAGCTTATGCTCCTAGTAGATGCAAAAATGTTTTATATTTATTTTTGATATATCTTATAATCCTACACAAACCTGGAACTTAAAAGTGGATATAATATTTGATTCATATGGTCAGGGAAACTATCCCATATAGATTTTTTGCTGCCATTTGGAGATATCTGGTATACTTTCAATATTTCTTGAATTGTCAAAGCATAACAATCAATATTCTGAAACAAAAACACTAATAAATTTATCGGAAGAAAATTATTTTTTTTCTTTACACTCATACACTGTATTTCTTTCCACCAATTTTCTTTATTATTAGTATCGATAGAAGTTTGCTTTGTTATATGAACCACGAATAAACATTCATCTTTATTCAATTACATATAGAATTTTAATCCGGTACTGGATAGAAGATCTTCAAGTTATAATATAATTAGAGTAACTTAAAAGATCTGATTTACACTAAAAGAAACTCACAGCAGTATTCTTTTCATACTGGAACGCTCTAGACAACTCTACTAGGGCAGTAACAGCGAAGCAGTCTTCTCTTATGGAAAACGCAAAGGCTAATTTGTCGGTCCGTACATACTGGCGCGGCAGATGACCTGCTTCTATAGCGCCCAGTTGACCGAGACAGGAGGCACTTGCCGCTCTCACAGTGTTATCAGAGTCTTTACAACCTAAATTGTAACATTAAAAATCATATAACTCGAAGGACCATTATGATTAGATTCGTAACAATTTTTTTTATATCGTGCAATGTGTATTACACGTATTTTTTAATGTGAGTATTATGTAACTTTATATTTGTATATATGATATATGAAGGTAGTGAAATCTAACAAAACTATATATGAAGTGCAGTTACATAATTCTCATATTCAAAAAATATACTTATTTCATATTTTTTTTTATATTAATAGCCGACTAACGAGCAGACGAGCCACCTGATGGTAAGTGATTACCGTCGCCCATGGACATCAGCAAAACCAAAGGTATCACTGATGCGTTGTCGGCCAGGAAATGAGATGAAGGTAAGAAATAATGTACTGGCTCTCAAGCTCTCAGCCAGAACACGACAAGTCGTTTGGCGGCAGACTCAAGCAAAAGGGTGGTACCTAGCCAAGGCTTCATGGAAAGATAATAAAACCAGTAATGACCATTAATGACTGCATAATAATACTGATAATATAATCCTTACGAGAAGCCCTACCACCAAGCAGGCTGTCTTCTGTCGCCTCTTACGACACCCTGTTCCGCCAACATGGGATTAGGGGGAGTATTCTAGGCCGCCCCAATAAGGCCAAAATAACTTTAGGTGTGGCAGCTGTACTTGTGTAATTGTTTTCATTACCATCAACAATTGAAACCATCTCATTGCTGTGCTAGATTGTTATTTAACAAGAAATTATATGGTAGCACTAAGTATGTACCATAGCCCACAACACTGGCGTATACCTGAGAGAATACCAGGTATACATATGAATTCTACATAATTCTACAGATTTTAACGTTATGTTTAGTTTCACTTTCATCATAATAAGTATCAAATCTTCAAAAGTTACTGGTGCGTCTATCCATTCAATAAAAAAGGAACCAAAGGGCGACTTACCGACTATTAATTGATCAACGAGTTCCACAATAACTGAATCGATATTTTTCCCTCCAAATATAGCTCGATGAATTTCCGTTCTATTCGACTTCAACAATTCGTCCAATTTAGAGAAAGCACACGCTTTAATACTCGGTATTTCTTGGTTTAAGTGCGACAAATACCACTTAACCCTTTCTAAAAATGTATCAGGTTGCGTTCTTCTTACGTGTTTTTCAATAACGATTTTCACCTTATTTGTTATATCCGAATTCAGAACGAAAAAGAGATTGGACATGTATGAACTTAACAAGTTTTCATGATTTAGTATAAGATACTGAAAATTCTGGTTAATTTCTTGTGGGGCGCATTGAAATTGATGAATCAATGATTCAGCTAAATCAGGCAGGAGGGGACCTAAGGTCATGGCATCAATGTTATGTATAAAAGACCCCCAAGCGTCAGCCAGAATTTTGGGAAACTCTTTTGCCAATGGTAGTGCAGACCTTAATGTTGCTAGGACTTTGAACCTTAAAGGGGTCAAATATTTTACACCCATTAATTGCATGATGTCAGTAAAACTTTTTAAAGCCTTACGTTTAACAGATAATGCTACTTTATTATTTAATAATTTACGATCGAAATAGGCAAGAACTCCCAAAAACTTAGGGTTTAAAAATTCGGCAATTTGTGAAGTACTCATATTCATATTTCCACTTGGATGTGAAGCATCAGGATCGTGTGAGGCCAAGTATCTGCAAGCCCGGAACACTTTGTCGGGATTGCAGCAATATTGAAGCAAAAATTCGGTCAAAATCACTCGAAAATGCCTTTTTATTAAGGCCAGCATCGACATTTTCGTATACATCTCGATCATATCGAAGCTCTTGCTTGCAGCTTCGTCTGTTTCGTTTAAATAAAGATGAACGTAGATATGCGGAAACTTCTCAATTAAAAAATCAGTGACAGAACACTGCACTAATGATGCTATTTCCTCAATCATTGAAGGAATCTCTTTTATCGTTACAATGTATGGAATTAAATATGGCAGGAAATGGTGAACGTCTTTAGAAATGAAATCTCTATAACCTACAAATCCGAAGGCCCTTACGACTTTTAAAAGTGACACAGTGAAATATTTGCCATTGTACAAGCTGCACTCTACGAACAGTTTGCAATAGTCCTTTTTATATTTATGATACACTAGATTTGGAGTACATTCTTGTGCCTCGCAAACTTCTCGTAAGTATACTACGGCTTTCGGTGCCACCGTGCACTGAGGACACATTATAAAATACACAAAAAGTTTCGTAACAGGCAAAATAACTTTATTGTTATGGTACATTCCCAAATCTCTAATGCAGTTTAATAAATTTGTTTGCTCATTGTGATCATTGCTGTCTAAACACGCTTTTGTTGATTTTAATAGCAACTGTATACAGGCATTTAAAACAGTGTCATTTTGTGAATTCCGTGCACAATCCTCTCCTTTCTGAAAGGTAGGTATATATATATATATATATATATATATTCAAAACTTTAAAATATTACATACTCTAAAGATTTGTTGTTAATATACATACCTCAAATAAGTCAATATATGGTCTCAACCCTTTTATGACGTGTTGAACATTTTTCTCATTAATAATGTCAGTGGTTACTCCATAATCAAAGACATAGTAATGATTGCACAATGATTCGAAAAGATCCCAATACTCTATCTCCTTAATCCCTACATAATGTTTAAAACACAAAAATCTTGTCAAGATTTTATACAAGCCTTTGTGAATGGTCTGTTGGTCTTGTGAATATGTTATTGTACAAAGCACTCTATTATCATGCTTAAGTTTCTCAACAAATTGTAAGGGGGTTGTGTTTTTATCTTTGTTATGACACCCAGCACAAACAACAGTAATATCCATAGCTCCATTGGTAAAAACTGTATGCCCCAGAGCATCATTAGAAGAACTGAGCACTATGCAACATGTGCCCAGACAAATGCAAGTTATAGGAGGAACAACTTTTATTATTTTTCTATGAACTTCTTGATTCTTGGTCATGAGAGCAGGCATCAGGATTTCACCAATGATCTTGCTTGCTGTATACACATTGACAAGCAGAAGAAGTGGGGAAAGTAAAACCAACTGAAAAATAGAAAAAAAATATAGGTATATTAAAATCACTTCTAGCCATGAATGAGGTAAGACATTATCAGAAGTAAAATAAACAATATCTTTTCAATGCCTAATGTTTTAAATTACAATTATTGGCACATGCCAAAGTTATTTTTATTGCTTCACAGTAATCTTTACCAGACAAATATTTAGCAGGAGACATCTTAAACCAACAGGGTAAGGCGATAATGCAAAAAAACGCACAATAAGACAAACAGGAGAAAATTTAACTCACTATAAATAATATTAGGAATATGGCTAAAATTCCCTATTTTATGGATACTGATCTTTTCCATTATGTAACATACAACATATTGAGTACAAAAGATATGTAGTAATTGACATTTACATAAAAAAACATGGTGATTGCATGCTGTATGTTTTTTTGCCTGTGTATAGAGTTGTACAATATTATGATTATGACATACATACATCATGAATAAATAGAAGTATAACAAAGTATGACATTGAGTGGCAAGGGGGGAGATGAATCATAAGTTTGTGATCATGTTATAATTGTTAAAACTACACATCAACTATAAGGATAACAATCTTAGACACAAGATGATTAATTCATTTGATATGCTATCATATAAATTTGTTGTTTTGATTTTATGAGAGTTTAAATAAAAATAATTTTGAAATTATTGGAACCATTCAGTTATAACTATAAAATTCACCATAGGGTGGAGTCAGTCACAAAAATGTGATAATCTATGAAATGGAAAAGGTGGCTCTAAATATTGACATTGGTGTGACATATTTAGTGAAAAATCCATAACCAGCGCAGCCATTTTTTTCTTTGAGCCCTAGAAGTATTCTCTTTCCACTTACCAGTTCATACAAAACAGTTTTCTTCATCATTAAGGTTTCTATTATTGGTCCAATCAGATGTACCCAGTTTTCATTTACAATACTATTCAAGATTATTCTTGTAGCTATAGCATGTTTTATGATACTAACTTTTGTTATATCAGGGAGTGTTTTAAAATCCAAAGATGGTATTGATGGACAAAATATATACCACAGCTTTAAAGTGTCATCTTTAATTTCACCTTCATTCAGACATCCTGTACTCAGTGCAATATTTAAGAACAAAAGTAAACATTTGTCATTGTTAATTATTTTGTTATATTGATACTTAATTAAATTTTGTAACATTTCCCAGAGTTGTATGACTGTAGAATTGTTTAGTAATGAAACTGTGCTTACATATACATCATTCTGTATGATTCTCTTCTTGCGGGTATTAGTTTTGTTTAATATACATAAGATAACATAAATTCTTTGTAGATGATATGTTACTAGAAATATATCAGATTGCTGACAATACTTCAATGAATTTTTTAAAATGGAAATTACTTGTTTATAATGCCAGTTTTCTTTTAAATCTGTTAAATTTGTGAGTGAATCTTTATTTTGTATACATAATGTTATATGGACACTGTAACAATCTATTAGCATTTCCATTTCTTGAGGATCCTTATCTGTCATATCCAAGATCTGCTCAGGGAGTTTAATAAATTTACTTAATGATAAGCAGTAGAGCCTTATATCTTTGCTAAATATTTTTTGGTGTTTTTGTGCAAGAACTGTTACTGATATTGTGTATAAAATATCAACATATGCTGTGCATAGATAATCTTCTTCCAGTTTCAAGAATTCTAAGAGCAATATATTAAATTTATTTATAATCAAATGATCCAGTTCAGATTTACCACAGAACATATCAGCTGATTGTACCATGGCTAGAAGACAGCTTAGAAAATCCTTATAGACTTTAGGAAACTTCTGATTAAATTTTACAATAGCTCCTTCATTTGTGTTTTTTATTACATTAAAAAAGAAGTTGATAGCAAGTATCTTTAGATCAATACTGTAATTTTCTAGTACTGTCATTACTTGACACAGCGTATTTGCAAGATCTACTTCTGCTTTTTGATTTGCACCCAGCAGTTGGAGAGGAATTGTTTCTGATAAAAGTTGTAATACTACATCAATTAATGTTTTACATGTTTCTATATCATGCACATGCACAAATATTGGCTGTAAGTTCAATTCTACATTTGGTATGTTAATTTGCTGTGAAACAAAGTTCTCTAAAATCAGTTCTGGCAATTCAATATCGCTACATTTTTTTCCATAGTATATAATTAAATTTGATAGTATTGAATAATATTCAGAATGTAGTTTGTCAAAGAATGACGCTTGATTCATACAAAGTATGTTCAATATTTTGAGCTGTGCATCTTTACTTGTAATGTGAACCCTAAAAGTAAAAAGTTTTATTACTTTATATACTTATAACTATTTATATAGAAACAGTATATTTAAAGAACTCCATAAGAATACATTGTAAGTGCTTAAGCAGCTCCATAATTAATAGTTACATGAACATAAATAAATACTTTTTATATTTGTCAACAAAAGCATTACCTGTTTAGTTCCTTCACTGAACAAATATAAAATAGTCTGCCCACAAGCCAGGTATTAAATGAACTGTAGTAGGAATCAGGATATTTGGATGTGCCTGTGCGAGCAACCAAGAGTTCAGAGGAATCACTATAAATAATGCAAGAAAAATGTAATCAGGTATTAACTTACAAAAAAATTACAAAGATCTATAGAATAGTTAATATTATAGAAATACAACTATTATCTAACTGAAATAATATTGTATGCAAACATAATTATCTACGATTACCCAGACAATTTTAGAATCGATGTTAGCAGCCTATCCAACCCATCCGCAGCGCATTCCAAATTGTTGAAAAGCACCATAGTCGGTGCGTTGAACATTTGCCACACAGTAAAAGGTCCATCATTACTATCTTCCTCCATAGTAAGCAAAGGATTAAAAATTCTATTATTTAACACACATTAAATTGTTACATTTACAGGAATATTCCTAAAAGTAATTGGTGACGAATTCTCAATTCCGTTTACGGAATATATCTGAAAGAATATGAAGATTGTTATTGAATATCAATTTTAATTCAAATTTTACACCAGACCGTGTGACATTGACAGCATTATTGACTGTGATTATGACCACAGATTACTGTAATTGTAGCTAGCTAATTATGACTTACCGTACCCCATAGATAACAGTATACTAACGTACCGTGCCTACAAAATACGATACAGTACCGTAGCAGATACGGTACCTAATTTTCTTATCCTGACATGACCTAGCACAAGTGTGACTTCTTTATAACCTATAGTAACTACTTAATATTTATGAAATATGTAATCGTCCATATTTACTACTAGTGTCCTTAGAATATGTTCATCCCATCGTAATACAGTTTGGTCGTGGATGACTGGACTTTCAGTGGGAGTTAAAAGTCTATATGCCACTTGAAGGCCTCTGAAATGGCTCGTGGATTGTTAAGTTACAGTAATTACCGGGACTACTAGCTTTTAACGTGCCCCTCAATATATTAAAATGAAAAAAAAAAATACTACTTTGATTCACCCACCTGTGTAACTATCGACCGGATTGGCAGTTGGTTAACTTGGTTGGTCGATTACGATGTCTACACAAGTCGTCTGGCTATGAATGGTTCAACATAATAGTGGTAATATTATTCAGAACCTAGCAAAGTTAGTTGCATGAAATAGAAACATTACCTATCACTTAAATAGTTGACACAGAGACAAATATATATATATAGGCGAATATCCATTTTCCTGTAGATACACAAATAATACTCCGTGATAAGGTTAGAGTACAACCCGACATAAGGTTAACAATTATAGCTAAGCATTAACTTTTGAGTGAAGAAATAAGATCTCCTATCTTATGTTATCTATCGACGTCACAATCGTAGTCACGATAATTACATCATTTTTGTGCGAAAGAAATTTTAGTTTTATAATAATAAAAAATACAGTATAAATATACAAAAGTTAAAATATTTATCATCATAAAAGGATTAATTGCGAAAGTTTATGTGTATACAATCGCCAATGCTATGTTGTTAGTGAGATCCAGGAACCTGTACTAGAACTATTTACGATCTCTCTACTCTATCTAGTAGAGAATATACATAGAGCCAGATTTAAGGCAGGGCATCCGGGGCTAGAGCCCCGGGCCCCAACAAAACAGGGCACCCAAATGGAAACTTCCAAAAAATATCTTCTATATTCTATCGAGTAAATACTAGTTACTAACTTTTCCTTTGATATTTTGTATTTGTTTGTTAAAGAAGTTACTTGGTTTCACAGGTTTGGTTTTATGAAAATTCAACTGAAAAAATTGGTGCATTTTATTTAGAATATTACTAGAGGCCAGGGGCCTCCACTGTTGTTGCTCTAGGGCAGGGGCTCGCGAGCCACATACGGCTCTTTGGATGTGAAGCTACGGCGCTTTAGTTCCATACGCAAATATTATTTTATAAAAAAAAACATTTAACAATCGTTCGAATGTTCTGAACAGGGATGTTATGGATATGAAATTTCGGATCTGGATATGGATACGGTTACGGATATGAAATTATTTAGGATTATCCGATTGTTTCGAATAATTTCGGATATGGATATTAGATGATTTTCAAGTTGGAAAAATAATATAATGTATTAACAAAGTTTGACTAATTTCTAGTTATTTTCTCATATTATAATATATCATAACGTGTTTTATGTAGACTCTGCTCCTATCCGAAACATTTATATTGGATACGGTCACTGGTTCGGATATATTTGATTTCGGATATCCGATAGTTTCGGTTACGGATACAGATAAATAATAAGTGATTATCTAATAATACCATATACATATATATATAAATAAATAGATTCGTTGTTTTTTTTTTTCCAAAAACTTTATCTATGTAAGTACTATTTATTGTTGGCCAGAAAAAATTTTGTAAATTGTAATTTTTAACTCTTTCGATTTAAAACGTTGCCGACTCCTGCTCTAGGACCTCCAGACCTTTAAATCCGGCCCTGATATCAATAAAATAAAGAAATTTAACATATTTATTGCTACAGAATGACGCCTATATATATAAAATTATAAATTAATTAATTATATATAAATATATTAGTATTAGTAAAAGCAAAAAATGACGTGCATAAGTGTATTTACAGAATACCTAAATGATTAAAAGATTTTGTATTTGAATCATTTTATATTTAAAATGCGTAATAATCTATACTAGTAATAAAATTCTAACTGATCGATTTCTGTACATGAACGATATATGAGAAAAAATATTATTAGGGGCTTTATTTACGGAACAAAACTTAGAATTTTTGTCTGTTTGTCTGTGCGTTTATTTCCGCTAATCTCAGAAACGGCCTAACCGATATCGTTCTGGTTTTCACTAATGTACTGCAGTAAGCGTCACTTAAAACTTAAAGTTTGTTTCATTGCAATCCGTCCATAAATAAAAAAGTTATGAATTAATTTATGTATTTCTAATCCACAGATCGACAAATACTTAGAAAAATGCAGATGCTAGCTTTAAGCGCAAGGTAGTTTTTCCGAAGCGAAGCGAGGGCATTTGATAGTGAGTAATAAAAAGTGAAAAAATTATGAGGGAATTTTAAAATATCAAAATGCACGCTATTGGCTCTTTAGAAACGTGACGTCAGCGTCCACGACTTCTCAAGAAAGTATGGAGGGGTGGGTGCTTTTATAGTTACTGGTTGCTTTTATCATTTGTAAAAAATGCGCCTTATAAAAAATGTTCATTAAGGTTGCAGAAAGAAAAGATTTCATAAATTTAGTTATGAATTAAATATTTTTTTGTTACATATAATAAGTTAAAGTTTGACAACAATCCTACCTGATAGAAAGTGGCGAGTAAAAAAGCCTATTCATTCTCCTCTTGAAGACACCCACATTGTAAGTAGGAGGGAACACCGACACGGGAAAGTTATTCCAGTCCCTTGCAGTGCGTACAATGAATGACGACAATCCTAAACCTAATATTACGTAACTAACATAATATCCACGTTAGCGGAAATGAATACTTGCGATCGCGGCGGCTATGTTTTTAAGCTCCACTTAATTCCCGTGACCTTAGTGGTAAAAACAGTTATTATTAATACAATTTGGAAATATACTATTCAAAAATTCTATGTGTATTTTGTTAGGATATATTATTATTATAGTATTTAATCTTATTGTCACCTGTTCTTGTTGAATGGATGAGATGTAGTAAATATGCTGTGCAACAAGGGTTGGTGTATAATGCTTTGATAAATTTTTAACATAATACAGTATTTTAATTAAAAGACAAAGGTATTCGAATAAAATTCTAATTATTTTTCAAATTTTATTTATCATACATCATAACTTATATGTAAATATTAAAAAAACAATTATTTGCAAAAGAAATAAATCAAAATATTTTAAATTCTATATTTTTTTATATTAATATTTGCATAAAGTAACGACGAAATATTATACATGTATGCACATTTACATAGATTACAAGGCCTTTTATCTAATAACTAAATTGCCGACTAATTGGAAAGTGTGAATAGTAACGTAAAATGTGATGATCAATTTTTTTATCTATGAATTTGTCTACGTTAATTTAATTGTTATTTAAATAGAAGTTACATTATGAAATTAACAACCATGTCAATATTTTGCTTTAGAACTCTTCAGAAATTATTACACTGCGGGGTCTCACTAAACCTATTGCATGAGATATAAATATATTTTTAGAATCCTTTGCTTTCACTATACTATTAACCTTTTTAATAAATCTTTATGTACTACATTCAATCGAAACTAATTAATTCCGCAGTATTGTTATTGTTTTCGGATTTGACGGGCGTTTGCACTTGTTGTTGATTGGGCGGAGGTTGTTGGCCAGTTGGACCATTACTGAAGTTCTGTTGCTGCATCTTCATTTGTTGGGCTTGTTGATTCTGTGACATTTGTTGAGGAATGTGTTGCACTTGAGTAGCAACCTGCTGGGGTATTTGGTCTTGCATAGGGGGCGCCTGAGCCATTTGTGGAACGCCTGGCATCATTTGATTAGCTATTTGTTGACCATGAATCATCTGTTGACCTTGGCCAGCTAATTGATTCGGAGGAGCCTGTGGTCCTTGGTTCATAACTTGCATGCTTTGCTGTGGAATGCTCTGACCTTGAGGAAGCATTTGGTGCCCTTGCATAAGCATATGTTGGCCTGCTGATTGAATAGGCGGACCATGCATCGGAATATTTTGTCCTTGAGTAATTTGAGACTGTTGTGGTTGCGGAACTTGTGAAGCCTGAGATTGAGGCGTCTGAGCGCCTTGCAGTAACACACCCTGGCTTGTGGGGGGTAAGTGGCTCGGTAATGCCATATTTTGAGTTTGACCCGGTAATTGACCTTGCATCATTGGCATTTGCATGTTGTGTGCCTGCATTTGCTGAGATGGTGGCATATTAGACATTTGTGAGTTCGCCTGGAGGTTTGGTTGATTTGATTGACCCATGTTTAATTGGTAGCCTGTCACGGGTACTTGTTGGTTAGTAGTCGACTGGGTTCCTTGCAATATAGGCATTCTCATATTCTGCAATTGCACACCCATCATAGGATTATGAGGAGTTATTTGTTGTGGCATGGATATCGACGAAATCATTGGATTTTGAGGCTGCTGGCCTTGATTTGGTACATTTTGCTTTGGCAACTGCCCCATTTGTGGGTTTGGTTGGCCTGGATGCCCTGTCATTCCATTTGTAATATTAGGTGGCATCATTTGATGAACGCCAGGTTGCATTGGCATGCGCATTTGATGCATCAACATCTGTTGTTGCATAGGTATTTGCTGCCCGATCGGTGGACGTACATTAGAATGGCTCATTGCGGCTTGCGCTGTAATAGACGGTTGGCTGATTGGCACGCCAGGTGTGGACATGGAATATGAGTTCGTCATTTGGGGCATAGATTGAGACATGGCGCCCATTTGATTCATGGTCATTGGCACGTTAGCTTGGGACATTTGTGGCTGTCCAGGCATAGACATTGATCCTTCGGTTGTCGGTTGCTGGACCATTTGTGAATGGAATTGGGTATTTGCATATATTGGTTGATTGTGGTAACCAGGTTGAAATTGATGCATTGAAACTCCAGGCATGTAATATCCACTGTTGGCAGACATCATGTACTGATGTTTCTGTTGCTCTTGACGCATCTGCATTTCTCTCTCTTGCTCCTGTGAATTAATTTTAAGATTATATAATAATTATTGATTAATTGTTTAATAATGTTTCAGTGTCCTTTAACACTAAACCTACCGAAATACCTATACCTATTTCTACCAATGGCGGTCAAATGACCGCTTTTGAAATAAACATTATAGATTGTAATTAATACAGAATTTAGCATAAACAATAAACACAAAATAATTATCATATAATAATTAAAAAACATTTATTTTATTATTACAAATAGAACTAATCACGTCGCAAATATTTATAATGCCGCGTACAGAGCCAGTAATCTAATTTGAATGATTGCTATTTTGCCTCACCTCGTGAGTAACCAGCAGTCGCTCCGTACCCAGCATAAAATAAACTGTAAGCACATGGCGTTTCCCTAGAACACAATCGGATGACATTTTCTTGGTAAACTACTGTTTTTGTGTTAAGTTTGAGATTTCAATGCAGATAACCTCATAAAATTTCATATATATTCTAGCGGTCAAAAGACCGCTCAGGGTAGACAACGGTAGAGTACATATTATTATCAGGAAAAAGGAAAGAAGAAGAGAAATATATATTGAAAAATTAAACAGCTATATATTATAGAAAAGTCGTGCAGTAAGTTCAAGAAAAATAAAAACCTGGAATTTAACAATTTTGATTAGTCTTAAAAGTGGATATTTGACCGCTCTGGTAGGTTTAGTGTTAATTATACTTCAACATAACTATGTATAATGAGTATTACAAGTGATCCTTAAAACTAGTACATTTTTACTTTCTTTATTACGCATATAATTGCGAGATTGTAACCGCGTAAAAATTAAGTAATACGACCCTCTGACCTAGTAATAAACTGTATGACAATCGAATAATATATATCAATGTAAATAATTTATCATCCAGCAACTTTATTATAAGTGTAAATTGTTTCCACCTTTTTATTTGCTTTGTTGTAAGATTTACTATATGTAACTAGTACTGTGTCATCACTTAAGTGTAATAGTAGGATATGTAATCATTTGTTTTTTTTTTTTATTTAAGAGTAAAGAATATTGATACAAATTAGAAATAGACCAAGTACACAGCCCTGTGGGGCTCCGTATTTTGTGGCTGCGTTTATTTTACTTAATTTTTATATGCATTGTCAGGTATAAATTGTTGTTAAAATATATTTCACAATCCATATGTCTGTTGTCCTGTGAGTAGCAGTTAAAGTACTATACACAATGACAAAATTCAAGTAAGTTAATGAACCGAGTCTCGGACACTGTAAATTAAAATTCATATCAAAGACATTCTTATGAAGGTATGTTATTTTAATATGATGTTTATTTTAAAATCAAGTAAAATAAGTTCCGTCTGTAAATGTGCATAGCAAGAAAACCCTTTGGGAGTTCTTTGAAGATTTATTTCTTCGTTAAAGCAATGGTTTATAAATACTAACTTTGAATAATAATTTAATTTTAGTACTGTTGACAGTACCTGCACCCTCTGCAAGGCGAGTTGCCGCTGGTACTGTAGATACTCGTGTTTCTTCTTCCTCATTGCCTGTAACTTAGCGGCCATTTGCATCTGACGCTGACGTTCCGCAGCCTCCGCCGCCGCTGCAATGCGCGCCGCGTGCTCCGCCCGCAGTGTGTCCAACGCCGCTCGGCTATCCCGCACTTGGTTCACTTTGTCCTGAAAAGCATTGTTTTATTCTCAACATTAATCGCTAAAATATATTAAATATAAATCTATGAAGAGAAACCTTTGTCCACCCTTCCTTTGTTTGCCAATCGATTTTTGTTTTATAGCTAGTTTAGTGTTAACAATAAAATGAATTTTTAAAAAAGTTCTTTGAAAATTTTAAAATGTTCTATGCTATAGTATATATAGTAATAGAAAAGATACTGAACTGTTTTGTCTTTTCCAGTTCAGTACCTTTTATCCTCTTTTTGTCAAACGACTTTCTTTTCCTTTTTTTGTGTAGTAGTTATTGACGACCAATAAAAAATATGTTCGAATTTAGACCACAGGAGAACACTAGTATACATCTATAAGCAATACTTCTTCATCATAAATATATATTAATCAAAATAACTCACACTCAATAGGTTTACTAACAACCACAGATAAGGTTCACTATGCTGTGGTTCCATCGAGCGTGTCAATTACTGAATTAATTACCTTCGTATCTTAAAATAATAGCTTCATCACTGATGTCTTCCCAGATCTGTTTACTTATTTACATATGAAGATACTAAAGTCAGACAAAAAAAATGGATTCTAATCTAAAGCCGCGTCTCCACTATTTTGTATAATACACTTAAACTAAATGTAATAAATTTCAAAAACTTTGAAGTAGCTTCAACCGCATATCTAAGCTTGCCTGTAAACTTTCTAAGTAGACGCGCTTGTCATCTTGCTGTTGAATGTATCGCAGCAGCCGGGAATGCATCGCCGTAATGTTCATGAAAAGTGTTTGCACCGATGTATCGTTTGCGATCGATCGTCCTCTGAAATATTAGTACTATTATTTATACATATATCATACGATACATAGGATTTGGATCACAGCATACAGCATTTGAATGCTTTTTTACATGCATACTGATGCCGTGCCAACCATGCAAAATCTACGAGGAACTATGTTTTTGTCTGGTCATTTATTTTGATTTTTATCAGTGTATTAACTACATTGTGAGTTCAATCAAGATGGCGGTAATCAACTGTGTTGTAGAAAAAGGTTATCATGACGCCTTACGGCTACAGTATTTACAATACAGAGATTAGTAATTAGAAGGCCATCAACATGGAAATATAATTATCAGTTTTGGTTGTTTTCAACGATATATTTGAAAATACTAGAAGCGAACAGAAAGCTTTACCGAGAGGAGTTGCTCTTCATTCTGTTAACGAATATCTCAACTTGAGACTTGAGAGATTCCACAAACTCGTCAATTTCCTTGTCTTCAGCATCATCCTCTTGCGCCTGTGTTGTTGTTGGTTTCATGAAATCCTGAGCAAATTTATATTGGTAAAAAATAATAACTAATAAATAACTTCAATTTGCTTATTCTACAAGATTATATGTAGGTACAAAAAATAATAATTCTATGCAACTATTGTTATTAAAATTATTATTAATATATGCGCCTGTCTTCTATATAGAAAAGAGGATACCTATACCATCATGTTGCGCTTATCGACTGTGGCATAATAAACTCATTAGTTTATTTATGAAGATAAAAGTAGTGATTGCTCAATGGTTTCACAGTCAATCTTCGACACTGAGGTTCGAATCATACAGACAATCATAGTGAGAATACTTGCACATTTGAGAGTTTTCCATTACATTATCGGAGTATAAGAAGTCTATCAATCTGCACTGAACTAGTATAGTATTCTATGGCCTTAGCTGCTCTCGCCGTGAGACTGCTCCACAGCTGAATTTATTTTTATTTATTTATTGTTAGTTACAATGGTAAAGTCAACTTAATAATACAGAAGATATTATTACAATTTATATTATTTTCAATTATTGCATGAAATTAAATATTATTTAATACGAAAATGAGAATGTCATTTTTATTAAAATAAAATCTAATAATAATCAAACAATTGTCTACACTTCAAAAT
The DNA here is from genome assembly GCA_003671415.1 of Megathymus violae. Taxonomy (NCBI): domain Eukaryota; kingdom Metazoa; phylum Arthropoda; class Insecta; order Lepidoptera; family Hesperiidae; genus Megathymus; species Megathymus violae. Next base: position 3,587,173 of record PDGT01000024.1, on the reverse strand, counting down.
ACAAACCGAAACATACATGAGTATATGTACATTATTATTCATTTCTTAGCTCTATACCTCTGTGGACTCCTGTGTCCCATGGGAGGATGGTGCAGTGGGCGCTGCAGTGGCGTCTCTCGACAGCCGCTGCTCCCAGTAGCTGCGGTCCAAGTACCGCGACAGCTCCGTATTGGCCGTCGTGCTGTGTTCCGGCGACGCGCTCACTGACGACGGCGTTGGTGATACTATAACGTATGTAAAGTATCTGTTATGAATACATTTTCGGCAACTCAACAAAAAGGCCATAATTGTATCACAGGTGGAAGGTGGAGGCTGCTGAGCGTTTAACGTGGAACAGTTAAACGCTCAGCAGCCTCATTTTCACGATTCTTTTTGCCAAATTCATGCACAATAAGACTTCGTTCCGAAGCAATAGTAGGACGCATGAGTATAATTCTTTTAGAACATGTAAAAAAGTCTGGTTCTACGGTCAGATTTCAGTCAGATTTTGCAGACTGATACATTAATGTATGTAAATTTTCTTTCGAATTCTATAAGAATGAATCTCCTATATTTAGGAAATTGCTGCTTACAGACGGTTTTTTAGTTACATCGATGGTTTTATTTAAGCCAAAAAATAATTGGATCGGTAGGAAGATTGAAATTAACGCAACTGTAAATGTATTTTATAACTTCCCATACCTGTAGGATGCAGGGAAGTGTCCGGTATAATGTGTGAGCGAGATCTTTTCTCTTTTTCCTTTTGTTCCGCCTCGGATTGGCTTAATGCTAACGCCAGTTGTAGTTCCTCTTCTTCCTGAAGCTCTTCGGCAGACTTCCCTGGCCGCTTCTATTAAATTAATTCAAACGTGTTAGAGGTGTATTCATATTTTACTGATAAAAATCATTGAAGTTTGATAGTAAAATATATTTATTCGCATTTACATTGTATGAACATAACTACATTTACTTACATACAATGAAATCTATAGTTAATTCCTATATATCGAAATTATTCATATTGGCATAGGCAAGAATAGCCATGTATGTACTGATATAAAGGAAAGGTAATTTTTTAGGGGAAAGTAAAACATGAATATTACAAAATGCACATATATTGCTAGAATGTAGACAGATTTATTAACATGTAATCTGTTATGCTAACAAGGAGGCCTAGGAGAAACAAGCACTAAAATTTATTTTCAATCCTCTTCACTTGAAAATAATCCTTTATATCATTGTTTCAGTAGTCCAGTTATTTAAAAAGTAAATTTATTAAAGTTAAACTTTTATTTATTTTACACTAATTTCTTAATAAGTAAGGGATCTTCAATTATTAAAGACCAAGAATGTTGAAATATTTTATTATTATATTACATAAAGAAATTAATAAAACTACAGGGTATATTACAATGCTAAAAGTAATTCATTTAACTATGAATAAGAAATAGATTCTATAAATGTCTTTCAAATTAAAATTACAATTTGTTATGTCAAATCACCCTAACTTTACTAAGTCTAAAAGTAAAATAAAACAGTTCACACTGTTAACTGTAACATAAGTGCAATAACTCTTTGAGGCAATTGCTATTAAAAAACTTCAGTTTGTATCTCTAGATATTATTGTGCTTTAAAAAACCAATATAAAATCCATACATTTAAACAGTCTCAACAAGAAAATGTACAATATTTCCCAGTTATGAATGTATGAATACATATTTGTATAGCCTAAAATTTAAGTTATTACACTTCTCATAAAGAGAGCAGTGGTTCTTCTGACATTATATAATCCAGTCAGAATCTGTCAAATTAATATGATAAATGAATTATTTTAATCTACGGACAAACTTTGGTGTCTCTGGTACTGTTAATGGAGCCACAGACTTTTCTGGAACAAATGGTGCCTTCAAAGGAACTGGTTTAGCATGATGTACCAATTTTGCCCTCAACTCTGCCTTAGCTTTCTCTTCTAATTCGAGAAGTTGTTGTTCCTTCTGCTGTTTTAATTTTGCATATTCTTCTTCTTTCATTTTAAGCAAACATTCAAACTCCTCTCTTTCAGCGGCCCTTTTCTCAGTACTCAAATCAAATGGCTTTTGTTTAATTATGTGTATAGGTTGTCGAACTGGTTTAAATGGTTCCTTATAAAGAACAGTAGGTGGTCGAGCTTCAAATTTGATGAGATTCTCTTTGTTTTCAGACGAAGCACTTGAAGTTGAGCTCTTTGCAGTAGCACTACGCATTTGCTTCTTAACCGCAGCAGGCAATGGTTGAGCTTTAAATTGTGTGGCAAGTCGTCTTTCCTCTTCTATTTGCCGCTTGATTCTTTCCTCTCTATGTCTCCTTAGCTCCTCATCCCGCTTCTCAAATGAAAATGGTTCTGGTTTCACAGGTCCATGTCGCTGTACCACCTTTTCTGAATGTTTTTCAGTCTGGTGTTGATTGGCTGCATCAACATGGGCATGTTTATTTGCTACTTCACATTTTTGTTTCATTTGTTCAGCGGAGTTGGCTTTTTTGTAATGAAATTTAGGACTCACTGCTTTAGTGACTTGCACTGGAGGTTTTGAAGGTATTTGAGGTTTCTCAAGTATATGTTTAGGAGCTGGACGGGCTTTGAACTTTTGGACTTGTTCAGGGGACTGTGGATTTTTTTTGTGAATTCCAGTTAAATTAAAGGGCTCCGGAACTGTAACGGGTTTCTTCGGAACCTCTGGCAAATTTTTACTGCCCTCAATAACAGATTTTGGAACCGGGTTAGCTTTAATTTTGAATTTTTTGATTTCTTCTACTTCCATCTCTTCCTTCTCTTTTTGAGATAAAATGTGATGTGGCCTGGCCCGCATCTTACATCGAAGCATCGGAGACTGGGGTACTGTAAGGCCAGAAGGTGCAGAAAGTCCGTGCGGTCGAAATGATGTTCGCCGTGCAGAATGAAATCGACCAGGTGTGTCTCTTTGATAATGGTATATGGCTTCAGCCATCGATACAAATTTGGTCCTTGATAACTCATGAGAGGCTTCAACTGGCTTCCGATACCTTTGATGGATGTCATATTGATCACATTTTAGTTCTAATTGTTTAAAGTCTTCTTTAATTGCTGCTATATCACTCATCGATAATGACTTTTTCATTGAACCATAATCATTACCACACCATTCATCTATATTCGTACCGTATATACCAAACTCATCTTCGGGAGTTACCGGTTCGTCTTTTATGTGCAATTTACCGCCTGGAGTAAAATACATTTCACCACGAAAATTTGTAACATGATTTCTAGCCATTTCACATATAAAATTAATACACTAACAACTCCCGTATATTTAACAATTGTCTTTAATTACTCCCAGATTTAAAATATCAAATCTCGTCGTTACCGTATTTTTCAAAGACTGAATTTAACGAACGTTTTTCATTGAAAGTTTCAAACTTGTAACTTTAAAATAAAGTCAACGATTGGTTATAAATTCGTGTAGTTGAGTTGCCAGTACATTTGATTGTTTGTTGTTGTTGGTAGCATTGATATCACCAACTTCATACGCTACAACATTTTTATAATTAAAATATAATTAATTTGGTATCCCATTATTGATTTTTTTCACTCAAATTTCATTTTCAATTATTTTATACTCGGCAAGATTTATGCTAAACTGAAATTATAATTAAACAGATATGAAAAATAATAAACAAAATGGCTACCCCAACTAATGACAGTAAAAAACGATGTCGGATGTCATTGTCATGTCTTACGTAGAATTTGATTCATTATACGTCATACGAATCATGTCAAAAATGACATTGTCATACATGTTCACGAAGCGGGGAAGCAATAAAAAGGCAACTGCAAACTACAAATAAATTGTGAACGCTTTAAGGTTACTTTGATTAAACTGTAGTTTAGTATAACGAAGCAAAAAGTGAAAAATCTTTATCAATTCAAATATTACTATAAAATGTCTCAAGCTCTGCCAAACCCAAATACATTGTTACCTCTAGAACTTGTAGACAAGTGCATTGGTTCTCGAATACACATTATTATGAAAAACGACAAGGAAATGGTTGGAACACTTCAAGGCTTCGACGATTTCGTAAATATGTTATTAGATGACGTGACAGAATACGAATCCACGCCAGAAGGAAGAAAGATAACAAAATTAGATCAAATCTTGTTAAATGGTAATAACATTGCAATGTTAGTCCCTGGTGGTGAAATGCCAGGAGAATCTTATGAAGGACAATAAGATCTTTATTATTATGTTACTAAATAAAGTATTTGTATAAGTATTTCATATTGTTTCATTTACTACATATAAACATGCAGTCATTCAAGAATATCTTTTTAATTATGTATTAAAATATTAATAACGCACCATGGTTTGGTGTTAACTTATTCAATTTAAAATATAGTACGAGTTTGATAAATGTATTGAAATATAAATATATATTGAATATATTGAAAGGTTTGCATATCATGCTACAATTGAACAGGATCTGAAGCAATGCTGTCACACTGTACATGGAGGATTTACTATAAGTTGTAGAAACACCCAGGGTGACCTACAGAATCTAGTAATGATAACTGTTAGCCAGTGGTAATGATAGCATGCCGTCTAGAAAAGCTATATACAATAGTATATGAACTTTTGACAACTATAGGTAAAGCTCAATTCTAATTACTTGTAGATCCATATAAAATTCCATTTAAAAATTGGTTTTCATTAATCCATATCCCAAGGAACAATGAGTTAAGTTTTTAAATTATCACAAATAGTTCAGTTATCACACATTGTGTGTTAATAATAATAGGTTGACGTGCTGCCAAAGAACAAAATTTGAACTAGAGACCTAATGATATTAATAGTTTTAAAAATACATATAAAAACTCAAACCCTTCAAAAGTGGAATCTAATGTGAAATAAACAAAGCAACTTAAACTTATGTATGGGAGTGGTTTTGTTTATAAATTACATGACAGTATATCACCTTATTATTCCGTTACACTTGAAATGAAAAATAGCATTTTAAAAGTAATGATTTTTAGTATGACTGTATGTAAAAAGTAAAATTTTATCAATCAAAATAAACAATACATGTATAAGGACCGTTTATGTTAAAAGTGGTGTAAGTCCATTTTCTCTTGTTTCGAGAAAACTAAAGGTTAACATATATGTTAATTTAAAAATGTAGGCAAATTTTATGAAGTCTGGCATTGTTTCTACTGGTTACCAATATGTAGTTTGGTTATTTAGGCGTATTTGAATAAACTGATGTATACTTACGGGATGCAATTGGATTTTCACCACTTTAAAAATTAGACAATTGTAAAAATTGTTTCATTTCAATTTTGAAGTCAAATATCACTTAAAATATACTTCATATTAATCCAATTTTGTTTACAAATACTGACAAGATATAAAATAGAAGTAGTATTTTTAATTTTGGGTGCTAATTATACTGTTAGAATTACAGGATATGGATAGTATTTACTTATGCTCTGTATGTGGCAGTGTTTCGAAATATGTATGATGCACGGGAGGTATTTAAGGTAATAACTGTTTGATATTTTTCATAAATAATAGGCCTGGCATCTAGGTATAAAGGTACATCTTGCTTTATTTCTCTGTGAATTTATTTAAAATAAAATAAAATATTTTTAAATGCAAAAAATTATATTGATTTCCTATTTGTTCTTACATATATCACTATCTAATGTTATCCATTTTAGGAAAAAAAAAAATTGAATATATAACCAAACTAGTAACTCTTGACACGTAATATAAAACAAAAAAAAAAAGAAAAAGAAAAAAAAATGTAAAATAACAAGCTACTGACCGCCAACCATCGGATAAGCCACCTACTTCTGTTACTTGGACTAACAACACTTTCATAATCGATGATTATACAATTTCATTTATAGACCAATTTTAAATTGTATAAAACATAGGAATATTTTAAGAAATGAAATATGAACTAGTTATACATAAAAAATTTACATTCAATTAAGCATGAATTAGATTCTCTTTTTTTTTTCAATAATGGAATGTAATGTGTACCACCAAACCTATTACACAAAAATATTTATCTCGCAGTCTTGTAAACATAAATATTTATAGGTTGTATAACGGGGCTCCATCTTTTAAGCTTAATCAATATGACCTATGCTTGTTATGCACTCCTTGTTGACCAATAGACGAGGCTGAGATGACTAGTCTCTACTGTAGGAGGTCACTGAGCTATTTAACACCCACTTAATTTACTACCCCGCCTAGAATCAACCATGAAAATTTTTTACGTGTTTCAGTATCATATAGTATATGTAATATTATGTTCCAATTTTGTAGAAAAACATTTTTATAATCTGGATTTTCATGTACAAGCTATAGTTATATGTATATATATAAAGGCAAAACAGTACAATACCTCCTAGTCTTCTATTTGTCCATCAGTTTTTTCATTTGGTAATTATTGACGAGGTCGTGTTATTGATAACAAAAATTTGGAAACAACATTATGTAATGCTTCTGGTCGAATTTCAACCAATGGGTGAACACTAGTAAGTAATAATTATACAAGTATTACGAACCTGAGGTTGTGTAGTACCATAGTCATTGGAATTGTCGGCGATTTCCAATTTCGCCGTCGACGCTGGAGGGCGGCTAACTTTATCAAAACACGCATCACACACTCGAACCTATGAAAATACTTGATGATTATAACATATATCTGTTATTTACGGAAGTGTACGGGGCTCCACACATTTCAGAATCCAACAAACCGCAAAATGCAAAATAGTTTAATCATGTAGGTATTCTGTAAATACACTTATGCACGTCATTTTTTGCTTCTACTATCGTTTCGAAAAGGTGCTTTAACATTGAAGAGAAGAAACGGCGAAAGAAACTCCTCTGCACATCTTTTAAAACAACACATGGTAATTACAAAAGTTTAAACCTGTGTGGAACTGGTTTCGTCACAATTATTTCCAGGCATCCTTGTCATTAATATATTATTCTATACTATAATACCCTTTACCTATAAGTTGTATTTTAATGCGTCGCTTAAAAGTTCCAATGGGTAACTCACGTAGCTTTGGAACCTGATTGTAAAAACGAACTCCAAGCCCCAAAGAACGCTGAACTTGGTCGTGGTGCATTCTGCTGAACAATAGCCGAAACTATGGAACTGTTCTCCGTACTATCCAGTTTTCCCCAAGGATACTTATACATAATAGTATAAGTATATGTTAATAGTATTTGTTATCTGTCTAAATTTTACTTAACTTTTTATCTTCCTTCTAGAATGTTTTTACGTGTTCTGATTGTAGTGCCGGAGAACCAGCAGTAAGCGGGTACCCGGTTTCTTGACCGACAACGTGTGATACTTATGGGCGTAACTTATTTTCATGAGCGACGGTGACCACTTGCCATCAGGTGATCAACAGCCTGTTTGTTTTTATTGACAAAAAAGTAACATAGTTGATCAGGTCTCCTTGCTTGCTGCTAAACGCAAGAGCTGTCTGCTAGCGCGTTTTCTCGCTAAGCTCTAGTTACACATTTTATCGAGATGATATTTAGAAACGAAAAAACAATATGACTTACTAGTTCCGCTTTATCAGAACTGTACATATGTACATGTATGTTACAAACATAACTATTCTGTTTTAAAAGAAATAACCCAACCATATCCACATTTAATTGAGAGCAACAATTGAGTGCTTGTTTCGTTTTTATTTTTACATACAATATATTAATTTTTGATAACAGTCACAAGTGATGGTAAATGGTGTTGAAGATTAAGATATTGATCACACTATTTTATAAAAGTCATATATACTTTCCTCTTGAAGATTGCCACATCACAAGTAGCCGGGAAAACCAACGCGGGAAAGCTATTCAAAACTATTTCTTTCTTAATCTAAATAGTTTTGAACAGCAAAACTCACACCAATCTACATTTAAAAGTAAAGGCTCAAAGAATTTATTTTTTGCAGTTTTAAAGAAATCTAAAAAAGACTTAGAAATGAATTTTAAAAATAGTATATATTTTATATGTGACCTGAAATGTTTATGATAAAATAAAACTTTTTGTTTTATATATATATATATATATTATAATAATATAGTAGTGCCTGCAGATGCACAGTATAAGTAGCGAAATGATTTTATATGTCGATGGATTGGAGACTACTTACCTCTTTTTCAATACCAAATTTAGGCAGAGTAGACGTTTTAGAACTACACTGCTGACAGAACACTTGTCCACAAGCGCGGCAATGGTGCCGACGCACCATCAGTGTGAAAGCCACACGGCACCTGGGCAGAGCCATCAAATTAAAACCTAATCAAGTCAGAAATCGAATTCTCCTAGGAAACTGTTCCATGATTGAATCAAAAAATATTCTTATTTAAAACTAAGATTTCCATATAGGTATTTCTTTAGACAGTCAGTCAGAATCTGTACTCCTATTTTAAAAAATTGTAAAGTCAGTAATTTAGTAAACAAGGTGAAGGAAAAGCGAATCGACCAATTAGATCACGAAGTCATAGATTCTGATTAATTTAGAGTTGTATCAATTTTTCAAAAAAATTTTTAGAACAAAATGGGTGTGACACGGTTAGACTCTTGGTTGACAGTTTTATTAGAACAGATCAATCAAAACTCATAATTGTATTACTGTAAGTCTAATTTGAGCATTGTAGAAATTATTTCCTATTGTATAAAATTAAGTAATATTTATTTGAAGTTGGTTTTTACAAACACTTTTCGAACTTCAAATTACGCCATCGCTTCAAAAAATCCCTACCGTGAGTTGTATGTATGGTAGTATGGACCATAGTGCACAATCCTCAATAAATCTGATGAAGGTAATATATGTATAATACAGTCATAGCTGTACAGGAAGGAAACATTTGGAGAGACTTCTCTCTTAATCTCTGAAAATAATATGTACAGGTGTTCAAAGAAAACCTGATTTATAAAAAGATAAAAAAAAAACTGAAAACGGTTTTTTTTTCAGTATATAGTGCATTTAAAGAAAACATAATTTATTTACCAAATATTGGCAACCCTACATTATCAACCCATTTAAACCAATATTAAACAAAGCAATTGGACTCAGATAATACATATATTATTGGAACACAAACCTGTGACATACTTCGCCATCAGCCCACTCGGGTGCAGTGTCAGCAGAGAACATTGCATCTGATTCTTTTAAAGGTGGAAATTTGTAACCTTCTGCCTTCAGAATATTCACTGTGTCCTGTCAAACAAAACTTGAACTTAATATAAAATATTCACTTCCGTCATTATTTTAGATGACGGAATAAATATATATTTTTATACCATTGTATAATTTTGTTTTCGATATTTCCGTGCAAAATAATAAACTAACAAAGAATTGTAGAAATGTAGTCTAGCCTAAAAATCTACAACATCAAGATAAAAACTGATTCAGCACACAGTAGACATTGACCTGTTTGAGGTAAACATGACTCATGGTATTGAATGACGCCTTGATATTGAGCTTGTGACAGTAAAAATCGCATTCGCCGTAATAAATATTCAAGATACGTTATTACGGTAAATTGTGTGAAACTATTCCACAAGAAATAAAAGTAGGTTGGTAGATTTTATTACATAGACATGCGAATATTGTCGATTGAAATTGAAGAAAATATAAATATAGAACAGAAATATTAAGTATTATATACAACAGTGAGTACGAAAGATAAGTATTATAATCAACAGTGCCTATGAAAGATTTATAATTATCGGGGCGTTGACACGCCATTGCAATGAACGCATTAAACTTTATTTATCGTCATCCAGCTGATTAGATATAACTTAATCAAGAATTTGTACCATGTCACCATATACTTTGAACACATTTAAGCAATTAGATAATAATTACTTAAAAATTATTTTGCAAAATGATCTTAGTGTAAAAAACTCACTAAAGCCACCAAATAGATAATTATTATGAAATGTCTTACGTTCAAGTCGCACGGCGCGAGCGAGTAGATAGGTAATTGAATTAGGAGCGAAAATCAATAATAACAATGTCACCAACATATTGGATTTTGCTTCCAAGTGGTGAAAGTAATAAAAATAGTTTAAATTAATCATAACAAGGGGCAAATAAAGAATTATTTATGAAGAAAATGTATAGGGGAACTGGAAAACTGATGTACATAATATAAATAGCAACAAGTAATTATTAAAATCATCATATAATTTGGTAGATAGTACTTTTCAATCATTAGTGTAATCTAGTGGGTGTATGTCAAGTATCAATACAAAAGGACTGAATAAAATGAGTTAATTATAGAACTCCTTGACAAATATTCCTATTTATCACAAACAAGGCAATACAAACTACTTATTAATTAGCTGATAAGTGGTAGATACTGTGTAAGTACACATACATACACATTGCACATATACCACGTCACATATTTCACTATTGTTAAATTATTAAATTGAAGAAGGCACATGCTTGCATACAAATTTCTTTGTGAAAGGGTCTTGTTGAATGTTAAAATCAAAATTGTATCATAAACAATATGATATTAAAATATGGTATCTTCATTGGGTATATTGATCTGCTTAGTAACAATTTTTAATGTAAATTACCAATGGGAGAAGCCCATGAGCCACCTGATGCAAGTGGTCATCACCACCCATTTACATCCATAATATCAAAAGCATTGATGCTTCGACCGCCTGGAAGGTAATAGGCTACAAATTCCTGGCTCTCTTAATACTACAATTGAAATATGCTTATAATTAAAAAACCCTTATCACTGTAACATGAATAATGCAAAAACAAAAATAGTACATGTTTTACCTATTTAATGTCTAAGTCTTACCTGCACAGCTCTATATTTGGGTGTGTTGCGAAAAGCAAAAGCCCAAGCCTGTATCAACTCCAATATTTTAGTGCGCAAGTTCTCATGTTGTGTAGTCTTAACCAAGTCCCTGAGCATCTCGCAGAAAGCTTTGGATGCCACTTCATCATGTATTCCAGAACCTGATATAGTTAAATTAAATTAAGATAGTTTTAGTATTGTTTTAGAAAGATATCTTGATGTATATATATATGTGTGAAATATATGTTAATGTATCACCAAATTATGTATGCTTTATCAAGTAGCATGGTTATTACTTCTATTTAAATAAAATAAAATTGATATTAAGTTAAAAAAAAAACTCAAAATGAAGTAGATAGAAAAAACTGAGTAGATAAATTCACAACAAAATGTTTATTATGCATTTTATCGCCAGGTCTCATCTCAGAATGAAAGGGGCTAAGGCTATATCACCATACTGGCCAAGTGTGGATTAGCAGACTTCACAAACCTTTAAGAACATTATAAAACACTCTGCGATATGCAGGTTTCCTTAGCATTAAGATGACACCAAAGCAAGTAATAACTAATTAGTAATACACAGTAATCCATGCAGGATTCAAACTATGTCTCCCATGTGGGCATCAAACATTAAAACCACTAGGTTACACCCTTTTTTTTTTTTATTATTAATGTTATTATATTTTGTTACCTCATTCAATACTTTCCTGTTGCAGTATGGTTGACTAGCAAATAATGCCACTAGTATTTTTTTGTATCCTATTTTATGATGCAATAAAACTTTAAAGATCAACAATTTCTTATAGAAACTTAATTTATAAATTATGTGTAAGTAAACAGAAAATATATGCCATTAAAATTATTCACAATTATAATTCCCAATTTCAACCGGAAAAATCTGGACCTAAAGATAGATTTTAAAATTCACTAATCACATCAGCACTCCTAACAAATGAATATTTTCAGAGTTGTCAGAATATCAATAATCAATTTATGTCATATGACCATTTGCACCTGATCATGAATTAGAAATCAATTAATTACTCCAGATTTAACATTAATGTGAGAATGTATAACAACAACTAATTTCAAACCGTTAATCCAAATAAGATGGAAATTCAAAAAGTTAATATAAGTGTAATCAATAATTTATGACTAATAAATACTGCATTATATTAAAGTGTTATTTGTTGTGCACTATTAGTACTACTTACCACAATTTTTTACAATACTCTCTAGTGTAAGTAATGCAAACATGGCCTGGTGTGGATTTTGTGAGTAAAGTTTCTTTTTGACCGCCGCCACTGCATATTTCGGGCTGGAAAAGATTAAAGAATGACAAACATTATTCGCACTAAAACAAATAAATGAAAACACGACAACTAGATCACTAGAATGTCGTTGTACTTACTTGCAGTCATTTTGTCTAATTAAATCACAAATTTGTAGAATCGTCGGCCAGTCGGGATCTAGGCGTAAATTACTAGTCGCTTTATCTAGAACAATTGATTTTTTTCATCATTTTAAAGACAAAGTCAAAGGAAACCCATCTAACATGAAATTCTCTACAGAATGATTTCATCACGCCAATTTCGATGCAGGTACAATTTCTTTTGTAAATAGCACCAAAACAAAAAAGAAAGTGATGTAAAGTAGAATAATAATAGAATACAATTACTTATTAAATAATAACATGATGGACATAGAAGCCAACTATAGTTTATAGTAATAAATACACTAACCAAGTAATTTGTCAAAATTGTTAGCTCGAAACATCTTTTATAACGCGTATTTTATAAGCTAAAGTTTTGTTTTAGAAAATCAACACTGACGATTATTTTTCAATGGACACAAAAATGACAGCTCACTTTTGTCAATTTTCTTGAAATTTATTTATATGTTGGTAGTACTGGATTGGCACTACTGAAGTACTGGCAGTGGCACAACGGACGTCATCTTTATTTTATCTATACGAAAATATACCATAGAGTACGATGCCGGAAAACTAAGTTCTCCATGTTACTTATTATATCCTTTATGATGAAATCAGATTCATCTATATGGAAAACAGTTAATCTGTTTGTTCGGCAAATTCTTACCGTAGGTAGTATATCTTTTTTATTTGATTCTTAAACAAAGACTGTATATGATGTGAAAGTTAAAAGCTTGCAGTACCCATTACACATAATTGTTACGAGCAAAATGGTCGAATTTTTCCTAATATTGAGCATAAAGGAATCAAAGTTTATGAGATGGTCCCTTATAAATATGGTAACGTCTCAACAGTGAGTTTTTGTATTAATAGTTTTTAATTTCAAAGACAAAGTATTTCATTGTAATATTTAAAAATATAAATAAGAGAAAAACCGTAAGAATAAGTTTCTTTTGATCCTTCGTATACGCATTTCTTCATGTTATATAGTATTTACGTAAATTATGGAAAAAATATTTCCTTATGAAATTTACGGCTGCCGGTAAATTTTAATTATTATTTACATTAATTCTTATAAATTATCAACAATGATGAATACCTTTAATTTATGCTTAAAACGTCTCCTCTCTTGTTTATTCTTCAAGTTAAAAATAAACGTGTTAACCAATTCTTAAAACGAAGTACAATCGGGTTTTATAATAACTAAGGTTTTAAGTAGATTAATGGCCAGTTATATTTTTGAACCAGGTTTTCTCACATTATAATGAATCGTAGTCTGTACTGTTATATAAATCTGTAGGTTCTGCCTTCATAATATTTAATTTTATTGAATTATTCATTTTTTAACTGTCACACATTCTACCATTTTCAAAAATTTTATCAATCTGTTTGTATGTACTTGTATATCTGTAACTAAAAACATCTTGACCGATCTTGATGAAAATTAGTAATGATTGAGCAATTAATAAACTGTATCTATTCTATCTATACTACTTTATAAATCTATAGGTTCTGTCTGTACATTTAATTGTATTATTATACTAGCAGTTCCCGCCCGCTTTGTTGGCGGTCAAATTCTTCAAATTATGAACGTTTCCAGTTATGTTAAATATTTACACCTTATTTGTGCTTATACTTCAGTAATCTGTATCTGATCGGAAGCTTGATGAAGAAAATTATGTACTTAACCTTTTTTTAAATGTGGTTCTTATTATAAATATGCTTTTTCGACTTTCATTTGATCATACCAGTTTGTAGGGAATAATTGTCGCAGCTGAAGAAGATTCATTCAAAAAATTGGCTGTAGTTTTTTTTTTCAACTTAATGTTATAATTCTAACTATCAATATTTATAGATTGATTAGGTTATTTATTAATATCATTATAAAAAAAAAATATTGATTTATTTATGGTTATTAAATTTCAAATCGCCCATTGTAGCGGGCGGATAACAATTAGACATAGACTATTATAATAACGTAATGTGAGTGTGACACAACAAATACCAACATAAGTAAAATATAGGTCAACAGAAACAATAATTGAGCAGTGTTATAGATATAAGCAGTGGTAAAGTTAACATTGCAAAACCAGTACATCATTGACCATGTTAGGGTCTGATGATGTGTCTTTGAAACAAAAAAGTACAACTCCTCAATGGATTTGAATAATCCAAACGTCTTTTAAGCTGTTACATTACATAACGGTTACATTCCCAAACCAGTACATCAATGTGTTGTTCGCTTCTTAGAATCACCAGCTCATGCTGCTGAACCGTTGATGAAAGCAACAGTCCACCTTACGGAATAATTCTGACATAAGTCGACAGAAACTATTCAACAGTATCAACCGACATAGCGCTCAAAGTCAAGTGCGTGATTCTCTTGCCCGATGCATAATAACATTTTCTAATACCGTACTTATTGCGTACGTATATTTACGCTAAAAATCGAAAAATAAAAGTTGCTTTTTTTAAATAAGTCGACAAAGTCAAGACTGCCAAACTACGAAAATTAATTCAAATAAAATACTGGAATTTTTGAAGTGGATTCCAAGTCCAAACGTAACAAAGCTTTGATTGAATTTAATTACGTACCATACATCTTTTCTTTCAAATTCTGGTTAATATTGAATTAGACAATGTTTTCTCTTTTAAGATTATATGTAATTATCCAATATTTTATTGTTATTATTAATCGTTTGTTGAAATCCCTTGGAAACCGGATAATATTATTACATTAGTGATATTATTAATATTAGTACATTTACAAATACACTGTATATTTTTTCTTTAATCTAGAAATTAATAATAAATAATCGAATGATTAAAATTCACATAATTTATGTATACATTTATATATTTTTTTCATTTAGTAATAGGTACTCGTAGAAATCCCAAACTCTATAGAGGGGCATATTAATTCTATAATCATCCTTCGTTTTTTCTTAAGATAAAATATCTGAGCGACGTAACGTTGACACCCAGAGAATATCATATATTGTACTATAGCTTGTTTAAGTTTGTATAATTTGATCCATATATTCATTGTTTTCTTCAGTCATGCCTAATATTTGCGAGATTGATCATAAAATTATAACATGCAGTGCAATCATAGAAAAAGTGGATGTTGCTCTGCAGTCTATGTTTATTTTTATTCTTCTTGGTCGTAATTCAATGCAGCTCTGTCTACCGTTCGTACTATTTGAGAATGGCTGAGACGATCACTCCTATAATTCGTGATTTCCTTACATTGCTCACTCTGAATTACAAACACAGATCTGTGTACCTTTGATGTACTTTTTATTAACATCATTAGAATGCGCTCTGTATTTCGCGATATTCCGTTTCTCGAAAACTACTCCGACGTAGAAAACTTTAATTGATGATGATTGATAATCTATGATACAGCGCATTCTAGTAGTGGGTCTTTTGTCATAATCGACAGTAAGTATTTCAGTAATGAAAAGGAAAAGTGACGTAAAACTGTAAATTTTACCTGCACGGGTGTCCTTCAGTAGTATATATTTCACAATGATAAACTCTAAATCCCTATATTGTCCACCATACAAACGCAAAGACTAACTAATTAGACAAAAATGCCACAGTATACTATGATCCATCTCATTAGTAAAATCTATCCCTGAATCTCCCGATTCAATGATTTTAGATAATACCATTCTAGACTTTTCTGTAATCATCGTATAAATTTCCGTTCAAATTGACGACTGTAAAATTTATCGAGTAGTTCAATAAATCAAGAAGAACTAATAAAGTGCTGACGAACGAAATTATAATGATAACCCTTTTTATTCCAAATGTATTTTGAGCCCCTTAAATCCAAATCTGAAGTAAAAAAAGGCAAGCATAACTTATGAAAAAAACTAATTATTAGGAAAGTATTAATTAACATGCCTTCCTTGTTACAAAATGAATTAATTACAGTCTTCCTAAGATTGCCCATGCGTTATAATCATTACATTTAAACAAATAAGATAGTGTAGAGAGAAGAATGTACCTCGGAAATTATACAATGATAATCATAACGTATTTTCTTTTACTTGGTGGACACACAAATATATGTAAGTGTACCTTGGTGATATTCAATAATATTCAATATTCATCACAAACTACGACCAAACACGTTTAAATAATTATATTTTTATCAATATGTTATTTACATCAACCAACACCATCGATTCAACAAATATACTATGAAACAGTAATAACTTGTATGAAATAAGAAACTTCTGTGTAGAATATTTAGTTTGTATTTAAATATTTTAATACGATAAATAAGCTGTACGTTGTTTAAAGTACTTGTTGTTGTACTGCAAGAATCTCTCCGTGTGAAGGATGCAATAAATTAAAGAACTTTATCTATTTAACTGCAATGAGGTCAGTAGTAGCATTAAATCTTTGTTGTTCTTATACTCGTGGGATGTATAAGAGGAAATTGTAGTCATATAGTCATAATATAATACGATATTTATTATATTAGGTATACAGATAACTCAACAATACGAATTGAAAGAACGACAACTTTGTATTACCTTCACAACCTTTGTGCTTTTTATTATTCGGTATTTTAAGTTAAATTAAAGTTGGATGTTTCGGTAATCCACATCTTGGTATACCAAAAGGTGGCCTGGTAGAGATCGCTGTTAAGAGAAAATAGTTTTTGGGCTCTACATTATTACTACAGTGAACGATAAAGGATTTTTATTATATTATATCACTTGATCAGCTATCCCCTGTGCTGCCAATAAAAAATTCTCGATTCCCCGCGCCACGTCAGTAAATTCCCCGAAATTCCCCGCTTCTTTTTGATTCATTCCCCATAAATTCCCCGAAATTATACTTTTGGAATAAAAATACTGTTTTATATGAAATTACTTTAATATACTTTTAAAACTATTATCAAATAATTATAAAAAATTAACTCTCACATCTACAGACTACATCTATACTATTCAAAACAAGTAAGTTATCGAGTTTGGCGGAAGTAGCTATAGAATCTAACAATATGTACGTTAGGTAGGTAGATATTTATATTGAATTGGATTAAAAATAACTTTAATCGTCATATTTTAATGCTGAACATGCATCTTACCTGTTTTTAACAGTAACTACACTTTTTAACCAATTTTCCATAATTTTATTCAAAATTTTCACAGTACGCGCCAATTTAAGAAATCGACTACCATAATCAATGAATTAATGATGATGTAGCAATGAATACGTTCAGAAATACAAAATCGTATTTAAATGACAGTTGAGCAGGCATTTGAGTGGTGTTGCAATTCATAATTATGTTAATAGTGTCGAGTTGTAACTACCCAGTCGCAACGTGATGTTTTAGTTATATTACCTAATATGAAATAGTCCAAAGAAAACATTGGTTTGGATTCCCCGAAATTCCCCGATTTTTGTCATTCCCTGAAAATCGGGGTTTTTCCCCACGATTGACAACACTGGTTATCCCCGCCAAGCGTCTACTGGTGTCACTTCTGAACCAGTAATGTCATTGCTTTTTCAAACTACAGACTACTTAGTATCTGGAGTCTCATCTGCTGCTTGCCTGACTATCTTCTTAACTGTAACGTGTATTAATTTGTTAAGTAATCGTAAATTATTTCTTAAATACAATTTCAAAACATCAACTTTCGAATTATTATAGATATATGGCACTGTATTTATGCGTTTATCTCGACGCAAAAATTAATATGTTACATAATACTTTAGCTTGATAATGATCGATATCATAGGTACTACTATTTCCGTGCTAATTCAATTGACAAGCTTCGTAGCACATTACCTAGTGATTATAAATAACAGTAAAGCATGAAGTCAGTACGTACTTATAAATTTATGAGTTTATATACTTGTTAACAGACGCCCGTAATTCTTCGTTTGCACAGATATTTCAATAGTTTTAAGTTTTGTTTTTACGTAGTTCACCATCGCAAAATTTATTCCGTATTATTAATTAATTTATTATTATCTCTTCAACAAATTCAATAATTTATATGATTTAACAGAAATAATTAATAAGATGATATATACATTTAATGTTTATATATCGGAAATAAATGACAACCTATAACAAAACAAAATTACATCACCTTTTAACAAAACACATGAAAACGAGTAAACTGTGTTAGACTGGCATAAAATAAAAATAATTAAAAAATATATTATTGTGACACTAGATATAATAGATTTTAATATAAAAATAAATTCTTTAAAAAACAATAAAATATAAGTTTTTCTTCTCAAGGTCTGTCCTGCAACAGGTTATGGGCCCAGTCCAGTCTGGTGGAGAAAAAGATTAAAACCCAGTAAAAACTAAAAAGTAAAAATAAAAGTATAAAAAAAACCGATGGAGAAATATGAAAAAATCTTAAACATACAGCGTCTGACTGATGAGAAGACTTTTCCATTATGGAAATTTCAAATAACCATTTTATTAAAAAGCTATGACTTATTTTCTATTTTTATGGAAAAAGATGATAAAGCCGAGATCAAAGATGATTACAGCATTAAAGATGCCCGTGTCCAAAAAATAATTATGACAACAATTGATAAAAAACATTTAGGCTTAATCATGAGCTGTACATGTGCCAAGGAAATGTTTAATAAATTATGCTAAATTTTTGAAAAGAGCAACGCACAGCAGAAGTGCTCTTTACTAAAAGAATTTTTCTCATACCAATTCAATAAGGATAAAGATGTTACTTTCCACATTAGCACACTGGAGAATATAGCCTTCCAGCTTAATACTCTTGGAGAAAAAATTAATAACGAGATGCTGATGTCAAAAGTGCTATCTACACTTACAGAAAAATTTAATAATTTTATTACCGCATGGGATTCCACACCAAAGGTGAGAAAACTTTAATAAATTTAACATCTAGACTTATAGTAAAAGAAAAAAGAGTATAGAATGTAGTTCAAAAAAATGATGCTATGGCTGCTTTTGGAGCATATAAATCTAAATTCAAAGGAAACTATACAAATGAAAATTATAATAATAAAAAGAACCCTAATATGAAGTTTTGTGTTAACTGTAAGACAACTAACCAAAATACAGAGAACTGCTATTTTAATAAAAAACAATTCTGTTCTATATGCAAGAAAAATATCATACAGAGAAAAATTGTTACTTCAGGAAAAAGAAACAAGCATTTTTAACTGCTGCTAATATTAATAATAATATAGAATTTGTCATTGATTCTGGTTACACTTCACACATGACAAATAATGAAAATATTTTGAAAAATGTTGCTAATGATACAACAGATATATATATTGCAAAAAAGGATGAAAAAATAACTTCTAAAAAGAAAGGTTCAATTGAAACAACAGTCTGTATTTTTGAAAAAGTTTTATATGTACCAAATTTAGAAAGGAATTTATTATCAGTAAATTGTATTACGGAAAATAATGGAGTAGTTGTATTTGAAAAAGATGATGTGAAAATATTAAAAGATGATGATATCATATTAAATGGAAAGAAAGATACCAATGGGTTATATACTATTAACGTAAAAAATACAGATACATCATTATTTTCATTAAATAAAAAAGAAACTGCGTTAGATCTTCATATTAAAATGGGACATCCTGGTAAAGAGACTATGAAGAAGTTAATAAAAGCTGTCGAAGGAACATCTATCAATAATGCCGACATAGATACACTGACTGACATGTGTAAGGTCTGTATGAAAGCGAAACAAACAAGAAATCCGTTTAACAATACGAGAGAAAAAGCCAATAGAAAATTAGAAATAATACATACAGATATTTGCGGACCTTTAACGCCTAAAACTTGGGATCAAAATTTTTATTTTTTAACAATTTTAGATGATTTTCACATTTTACAAAAACCTATCTTTTACAAAATAAATCTGAAGCTTGTGATATTATTATACAATATATAAAAGAATCAGAGCGAGAGTTGAAAGAAAAAGTATTTAAAATACGTTCTGATAATGGAGGAGAATATCCAAGTAATAAAATTAAAAATTGGATGAAAACAAATGGAATTAAAATGGATTACACTATTCCTTATAGTCCACAATTAAATGGCAAAGCAGAACGGCTTAATAGAACTTTGCTAGAAAAAGCTAGAGCTTTAGTCTGAACTGTCTGAACTAGTCAGTCTGAACTCGTTTTAGAGTTATGGGGTGAAGCAATTTTAACTGCAACTTACTTAATAAATAGAACACCGTATGAAAAGACTGATAAAACGCCATATGAACTTTGGACTGGTAAAAAAGCAAATATTTCGAAAGTACAACTTTTTGGCTGTTCTTGCTACAGTAAAATATTAGGAGAATTAAGGAAACTTGAACCAAGGAGTGAAAAATTAATAATGGTTGGGTATGCACCAACTGGCTATAGATTATGGGATTCTAAAAATAGAAGGATCTTAATGAGAAGAGACGTAAAATTTGATAGAGTAAATGGTCATTCTGAATGTGTTATAAAACAGCAAGAAGCTATTAAAGTTATTGCATTTGAAGAAGATAACAATAAAACCAGAATTAAAATAAGTAACAATAAAATAAAACAAAGTCAAGATGAAGAAAACTTTGAGATGTGTGAAGAATATTTAGATTCTGAGCTTAAGAATGAAGAAAGAGATGAAAGCAATAATAAGTTAGAAACTGAAAATAAAAATGTAGAAACAGTAGATAAGATGTTGGAAAAGAAACCGACGTAGAAGAAAAATCCTCAGTAAAAACAAGGTCGGGAAGAATAGTAAAAAAGCCACAAAAATACAATAATGAATATATAATGTTAAGTTACCAAGATGCTATTAATGGTCATGACAAAGATGAATGGATAGAGGCGGTGAATGAGGAAAAAAAATCATTTTTAAAAAATGAAACGTGGGAAATCGTAGAGAAAGTACCCGATAATAGAAAAATCTTGACAAGTAGATGGATATTTAAAATCAAAGACAACGGAACATACAAAGCAAGACTTGTAATAAGAGGTTTTGAGCAAGAAAAAGACATAGATTATTTTGAAACATATAGCCCAGACATCAACAGTAGCCCTCTAAGATTATTATTTGTAATTGCACAAATTTTAAATTTAAACATAATATGTATGTTCGATATTAAAACGGCATTTCTGTACGGAACACTTGATGAGGAAATATACATGTATCCACCCGAGGGTATGGATATCAAAAAAGGTATTTGTAAACTAAAGAAGGCTTTATGTAGTATGAAACAAGCCCCGTTAAGATGGAATAAAACATTAACAACCTTTTTAAAATCTATTGGATTTATTCAGCTAAAAACAGAAGTATGTATATTTAAAAACGAGGATAACACACTATTTATGGGAATTTACGTAGATGATGGATTGATAATTGGAACAGATACACAAATAAAAGAAATTACAAATAAAATTTAAAAAAGGTTTGAAACTAAAAAACAGACTAATTCAAGAAAATATGTAGGATTGGAAATTGAAAGAGGTAATGATTATTTAAAACTAAAACAAGAAAAAATGATTGATGATTTAATAATAAAATATAACTTAAATAATTCCAAAACTGTTTTAACGCCTATGGAAAATATTGTGGATGATGATAGTAATCTAAATACAACTTCCCCTATGAAGAGTTGTTGGGAAGTTTAACCTATTTGTCAAATAAAACTAGACCTGATATTAGCTTTGCTGTAAATTATTGTAGTAGAAGAACTGTGAACCCATCAGATAAAAATGTGGAGATGATTAAAAGAATTCTGTAATACTTAAAAGAGACTAAAGAGAAAGGACTGGTTTATATCAGGGATAAAAGTAAAAGCCTCAGTATTACAGGATATTGTGACTCCGATTATGCTGGAGACAAAGATACAAGGAGAAGCACTACAGGATATGCTATTTATTTTAATGGTTGTTTGATTAGTTGGTCTTCGAGAAAACAGCCTATTGTAGCACTTTCAACGACCGAAGCTGAATATATTGCTGCTGCAGAATGTACTAAAGAGTGTCTGTACCTGAAAAATGTATGTCAGGAATTACTGAATTCTAACGTTAGTATTATATTAAAAGTAGATAATCAAAGTGCCATTCAACTTATAAATAATGGTGTATTAAATAGACGATCTAAACATATTGATGTAAGATTTAAATTCATTAATGAGAGAGTCAATAATAAAGAGTTAGCAATTGAGTGTTGTCCTAGTGACAAACAAGTGGCTGATATTTTTACGTAACTGCTTAATAAGATAAAATTTGACAGCTTTGTTGATAAAATTGTAAAATAATAACTTAATTATTGAATTATTTTAAAAGAATTTACGAGTTTACTTTATGGTTATTTTGTTAACTTTGTATGAATAATTTAATTTAAACTTTTCAGTTTTAATATATGTTTAATTGTTTATTTAGGGGAATGTATAGATTTAGTTTTGTTTTTAATTTCATACTTTGTGCCTAAAGTAATTTTAAATTGTATAGCAATTTTAAAATTAACGGGGGATATTAGACTGGCATAAAATAAAAATAAATAAAAAATATAATATTATTATGACACTAGATATAATAGATTTTAATATAAAAATAAATTCTTTAAAAAACAATAAATATAAGTTTTTCTTCTCAAGGTCTGTCCTGCAACAAACTGACAGGTTAAAATAACCTATAAATTGTAATAAAAATATAGTTCTACTATAGTAGACATACTGTAGTACACATGAAAAGAAACAAATGAATATGACTGCCAAAGAATAACATAAAAAGTTATTATTGTTTTTTTATGATAACGATAGTTTATCGATATCCTATTAAGCTTATCTTTTGCACAATCACATATTCTTCCTGTATTCTAATTGTGATCAAGATCGGACGACACGTTTTTTAGTTACAGGAGGACAGATAGACAAAAAAATTTAAAATTGTAGAATTTAGGTCATAAAACATATACTGATCCCATAATATGTCAATAACAATAAAATTTCAGATAGACCCCACAGATTTATTAGTACAGATAAGTCTCGGATCTTAAACATTTTAACTACTAATATTTCGCCCCGATTACATGATTGGTGACAAGGAAAAAATCTTGACAACCGATACTTGACAGACACAAATGACAGATGAGCTTGTCAATCAAAATATACAAATTGTCTTCTTGAAATTTACTTTCCCCATGATAACTTCTTTATCTTTAAATTATATTAATGATAACGATTGTTGTCTTCGTCGAAATTGGAAACACCATCATATAAACTCATAATATCTTTTCAATTTCCTAAAAACAATGACATTTGTTTGTAATTTATGTTAACAAATTAAAAGGTTTTGATTATTTCATGCAGTTTCATTTTTATGTACCATTGTGGGATATGTGTTAAGTTTATGAAATAAAAAACTTATTTTCAATTATTTCGACTTCACGATTATGATTTTGATACGGTCTAATTATAAAAAATACATTGAATTTTTAATGATATAAAGTAACTTCCGGCCACACAGTCCACATAAGTAAATGTCCACAGGGAGCCAAATACATCTGTACATAAACAAACTCAAAAAGAACCTTCACAT
The DNA here is from genome assembly GCA_003671415.1 of Megathymus violae. Classification (NCBI taxonomy): domain Eukaryota; kingdom Metazoa; phylum Arthropoda; class Insecta; order Lepidoptera; family Hesperiidae; genus Megathymus; species Megathymus violae. The sequence goes on along the minus strand of PDGT01000024.1, from coordinate 3,563,317 downwards.
TTGACGTCAGTAGGGTACTATTACAAAGGATTGATATCGTATATCCTATTTGATTCATCCATCCTAGAATTCAAGCCAATTTCTCTCACTTCTGATGTTCTAATCTCAGGTTCTTGTGCAATCCCGTTCCAACACCTTGAAATGTAAGCAAACGGTAAAGCAAACATTTCCTGGTGTCAGATGTGCACAATCCGGGAAGCGCGGAAATGTGAGCCAGCGCAAGCGAACGGAAAGAGCATCGGCCGTGGCAATGGAAAGAGCAACATTGTACCGGGGAGCACAATTTGATAATGGCGTCGCTCTTGAACGCTTCTGTCAGACCATCTGTCTTGTTGGATAACGCGACACTGAAGGGCAATCACGTCGTAACTATCTGAAATGCAGGAAATACTCGTAGTTTATATGCAATGCACTGTAATTATTTCTTTTAAAAATTTCCATACTTAGTCTTTTAAGCTTAAATAGTAAGTTAGTTAATACTATAAATATGCAAATACACAGCCCAAGATGCGAATTCTTTCATACTAGCTAGAACATTGAAATCTTCATAGCCCCTATGTCTGGTGCAGCGCCAGCAGAATTTCGTTTTTGGCAATTTAGTTTCAAACCTAATAAAAGCAATGTAAGATGACCAATGAAACAAAATTTCATGAGCGCTTGTTCAGTCAGAGGGACACATTTAGAATTCTTGGATTCTTGGGTATTTGGTATATAATTTAAACATAAAACCTTCACTTTACAAATTAAAATTAAAACTTTCTTATTATATGATGCAGTAGTTTAAAAAGCAGGCTCCATTTTTGAATTATACAGTTTATTTGTCATTTATGACCGATATACAATTAATATTTTCTTAAGAAAAATCGTCGTCAGTCTTTGTGAATGTTCATAATTTTAACACAATGCTCCGCAAAATAAACGTATGTAACGAGCGGCATTAGTTACATAAGTAGCGCAAAATTTGTAGAATAGTTTTCTACGGCTTATAATACCATCGCATTAATTGACTTCTCTGTCTTCGTCTGTGATAGTTATTGTTATATAAAATAATTATGTGAAATACGAAGTAGGACATGTATAAGTAATATACTTTGATTAATCTGTCTTTATATAAACTATTCCCTACATTGATAATTTGTTATGTCATTTTATTGGATTACTTGGTAATCGAAGTAACTTCAATGTTAAGTAGTAAATTACTAAATGCTCGACAGAAGTTTTCAATGTTATGAGTATCAAGCGACCTAACAGCACTTCGAGTGGTACTGCTTTATCATTACAACGACTAATACACCTTTGTTATAGCCATGATTTGTTCTCATATCATTTCCTTTTATTTCAAATGTAAAAAAATCAGCTTAAAGACATTCGGTTCCCATCGCCTGAAGATACGTTAGTAGCGCGAAGAATCTGTAGAGGAAGTGTCTGAGGTGGACTGGAAAAATTCGAAATAACACACATAACTCTGAGTCAATGCTAGTGAGAGTTCTTTAAAGAAAAACAAAACTGTAAACTCTAACTCTTTTTACCAATAAAAACTTTAACCATATAACTTTATTTAATATCAGAAAACATTCAGATTGCTTCACATATAAATATGCCTAGTAGTTACGCTCGTATTATTTAAATCATTCAATGGTTTCAGCGCAATGATTCAATAGATTTACAGTTAGAATGACAGTCTGACATCGATTACAAAGCCTATACCTATATTAAAAATTATATAAATATTAAGGTTTTATTCGTAACGAAGCCTTGCGATATGAGACAGTGCATGCTATAGAAAAATATAGTAGAAAAATCTCCATCACACGGTTAGTTAAGGGAGTCGACAAAGGCTGAAAACTATCGGCATTTGAAACATACGTATTCATGCATCATTTATTAGCATTCATGAAGACTGCAAATGACAAATTGTTGCTATTAATACCGAAGTTGACAATGCAGTTGCGAGGAGTTGGAAATTGGCGTACAAAGCGACGGATATTATCAACCAAGGCGACACTCACATTTACCCTTTGTTTGGCCATCTTGGAACATCGCTTTCATTGTCATTAAAGAATCTTCGTTATAAAATTATCGTAGTTTTTCAATCCCACCTGCAGTGTATATGTAATGTGTATATACAATAAATATAGATACGCATATTAGTTAGGCCTAAGGTGGTGGGGGCGCGAGGAGCTCGGTGGAAGCCACAGCTAATTGCGCACTCTCTGCTCGACCGCCAAGCGAGTAACAGCGTCTACAGAAGTACTCTGAGTTGTATTGGTACATAATACCGAACAGTACACCATCGTTGTACTAATTGTTGGCGATCAGAGTGGAGACATTATTCGGCGAACTAGAGTGTAATGCTAAATACAAGGAATAGAGGATTTCCTTAAGAGCACAAGATAATTTGATTTAGAAGCACCTACGCATTGTGAACTGAATTCTGGTGTCACTCCATTTGCCAATCATTCCTAAATCGATGGCTTTCTCGAACAGGCCAAGCATTTTTGGGAGAGTCTACTCTCTGACGTTAAAAACGGTATAATTAGTAATAGTTTAAACACCTACAAAAAGGACATAGCAATCAAAACAAGAGAATCAACATTGGCACTGTCACGTCACATAAAAAGTAGACCTTGAATCCTATTTGGGTTCACTTTTAATAGCTAAGTTGAATTATTAATAATTTGAAATATATTTTTTATTTAAATTCCCGACAAATGTACGAAAGGACCATCAGACGGTAAGTCAGTGCCACTCAAACGGATTAAACTGGTTATTACCGAGCCCAGTTACTTGTGAAATATATGAAAATAATAAGCATTAATTAAATTAATGTTAACTATAAGCCCGAAAAACCAAGATGTAGAAAATGTATAATTATATACTGAATTATTTAATCTTTAAATATTAAATCATTTCATTTACTGTATTTCATTAATTAGAGCATAAATATTTGTTTATTTTATTCGATTAAAATATCATGTATGTGCCTAAAGAAAATATATTTTATTTTATTATCTGTATTTTGTTCCACAAGAAAAATACTCTTTTTTTATTTATCACTTTTGGGAAACGATTATGATTTTTTTCCTACCCAACTTCCTCGGCGTATGGGAACACTCTGAGATTTCTAATGGATGGAAAGTGGTGATGAAGTCTAAGATGGTGAACGCACTAACTTATAATAGTCTATTCGCTCTCCTTTTGAAGATTCCCACATCGTATGTAACCGGGAACACCGACGCGGGCAGGTTATTCCAGTTCTTTGCAGTGCGCATAATAAATGTAGACGCAAACCGCGTCGTCCGTGCAGATGGTAGGTTCACTACGAAAGGGTGGATACCTGCCGTACGTCGAGTTCTTCGATGGAGGAACGGTGATGGGGAAATTAATTTGAACAATTCCTGCGCACACTCTCTAAAATGTATCCTATAGAAGATCGAGAGGCTGGCAACCTTTTGCCTGTGCTCAAGGCTTTGCAGATTGGTTTCAATGTCAGATCTGTGTCACCAATGAGCCTCTTTACATGTCTCTCCATCGAGTCCAACGCAGATAGATGATTTTTGGCAGCACCAGCTGAAATGTGACAACAGCTTTCCATACATGGTCGAACCTGAGCTTTATACAGGGTTAAAAGCTAATTCGGTGTGAAGTACCGCCTCACCTTCGCAAGAACCCCCAGTTTCCTTGCAGCCGCTTTAGTCTTAGACTCAATGTACCGACCAAAATTGAAGTTCGACAAAACTTCAATTCCCAACAATTGAAGACGGTCAGTGCATTCCAAGGATATATTCTGAAAGTAGGCTCCTCTTGGCGCTGAACAGACACGTCTGTGTTTTGGTTGTGTTGAATTTCACAAGATTGGGATCGCCCCATTCGTACACTGTCCGAAGAGTGAGACTCAAACGTGGCCATGGCCTCTCTTTCTGACTGTATTTCGCCTCTGTTGGCCCGTGGCTTCGGAAGGTATCTCTCCACTACTGCATACCCATAGATTCTGGACTCGCGCAGATCATTGATGTGCAGCAGAAATAGAGTAGCGGACAGAACGGACTCCTGAGGAACTCCGGCGTTAGTAGCCATTAATTGCGACGAACAACCATCGATTAATATAATACAATTTTACACCACTATAATTAAAGCCGATCATATTGAGCATTGTTTAAGATTGGATATATATTATATAAAAAGAAATAAAAAAAATTTGTCCTTCAGTTCAGTTTTATTCTAACGACTTATGTGATTTTGAATTTTTCGACCGCGGCTAGAGTTGCATACTAGTGCTAATTATTAACTTCTCTTTAAAAAAATGTGAGTTATCTCAGTTTAATTACTCTAGTGATCTCAAATAGCATCTTTTCAAGACACGAGTACATCTGCAAGGTATGCAGCGTCAGAACTGTATTTTGATACTCCAGTGCAATAACAGCACATGTAATTCAAATTCATTACATTCAAATTAAAGTTTAGATGTAGCAACAGACGGTAAATTTCACTTGACTATTTTTAATGTAATATTACAGACAGACATAAATTTATTCATTGCTATACTTAGATTGTTCATTGTTAATAGCTTATTGAACAACTTAGTCTTCGAAACATATCATCGATTGCACGCTACCAACCTTGACATGGCAGGTGTACTACACTTTTACACCTTGCAAGGTATATGGGCAAATGTGCAACGGAACGGCCATTTAAATCTTATCTGCGAAGCTGACAGAGAGGACAATTGTTTCCTAACGCGTGGTTAGTTAACAAATAAAGTCGGTACTCGGTACAATTGGCATAGGTACCAGCTAGCCGTTGTCTGCACGCGGTCCTCAGTCCACGCTATCCAGGCGGTCAATCCACACACGTAGAACTGTCGTATTAATCCTGGAATAAAAAACGTGAAGCATACCCTGTTCAGAGTATTAGAAACTAGCCGGAATAGTTCTTACAGAGAACTTTGAAAAGTCGATACGTATGTTGCAATCGAATGAGTGGTTTACATTGTTTCGAATTTTGACAGTTATGAAGCGATCTGTCAACGATCAGTCGGCGTAAATAATGGTAAGTACCAACCTTTTTTTTTATATAGAAAATTTGTAACGAACTAATTAGCAAACATCCACCTCAAATATTTATTATTCACTTATTATACTAATACCTTTTTTATTACATAATTTTTTAAAGAAAAAAGTTATAGTTGGAAACTGTGAAGTTCTTTATTTTTTGATTGTACAAGTTAGAACAATTTCAAGTGAATGGTTTCAAACGTCATGCTTAACTATGTTCTCCGACATTTGAATTGTAAATCGCGTCTTCAGTACTTGTTGTATTTATTATAATATTATAATAACGTGGCATACATTGAAGTCACGGCAGCCTTTGTTCTTTGCCAAATATATATTCTCTATAATACCCGTACATAGCAGCGATGAATGATAAACGTATGTAGATCCTTACAAAACATAATGTTCATGACGGATATAACCTCAACGTTTTGTTTACAGCACACACACGAAAAAATCTTAACGAAAAAATATTAACTATTACACCCTATAAATCATATAATCGGTTTTACACGTTTTACAATATTATAATAATAGATAGAGTACTTTTTATTATGTACTATAACAATAACAGAATAAATGAAAAATTCAGCTCGCATTTGGTGGTACAATAGGCGGTCTCATCACTAAAGAGCTATCGCTTCCAGACGATCTTTGGGTAGGAAATATAGTGAAAAGAAACAAGTCGGGAACGGTACATAATATTATGTTTTACAATGAAGCATTCAAATTATTCAGCCAATTTTTACCTGAGATTTAACATACAGGGTTATACTTAATTAGCTTTGGATGTAATCACCTGTACTGATAGTAATATCAATACAATAAAGCAGGACCGTAGCTAGTTGATAAAACTTCTACCTAATTTCTATGATCGACTTCAAATTGTACTCTCGTTCGTATTACTTATAAGTTAATAGATGGTATCCGTCTGGATTCCCAATCATCACTAACGCCCATGGATAGTCGCTTAGAATTCGTCACCGGTGAACTGCGTGTATAATACTTGCATTTTATATATGAAAAATTGTACAATCTTATTAAATTTGACTTGGACTTGTTTTGAACGACTGACTTCGATGAAAGGATGGGCAAAAAACTTTATAATTTAACACTTCGATAAATGTGATTCTAGTTGGATTTGATAGAAGTTCATTGGCTGTAGAGACCGTTATGATCCTGGTGAACTGTACACCGTTGGCGAGATCTATGTAAACATGTAATAATATTTTAACTTATGGCTTTATGAACATGAAATATATATGAAACAAAAACTATTATTAGGGGCCAATATTAACGCATTAGAATCCAAAACAACAGTTACTAGAATTTTTGTCTATTTACGAGTATCTGTGCGTTTGTACGCCCTAATCTCAGAAACGGCTTAACGGATTGCGTTATGGTTTTAATTAATAGATTGCCGTAAGCATCTCTTAATATTTAAAGTTCGTTTCATTGCAATCTGTTAGTAAATAAATAGTTATAAATTATTATATATATTTCGAATTCACTCAACGAGAAAAACCCAATCCTAAAACAATGCATGTGCTATTTGTTAGCGTAAGGCGTAGTTTTACCGAAAGGAAGCGAGGGCAGTTTCCTAGTATAAGAATATAAATATCGTTACAAAACCTTTCTTTTAAATTCAAATTAGTTTATTTGCATAAGTGTAGCTTACAGGTGATACGAGTACACGGGTGCCCGATAATTAGCTCTTACCCTTTGTCATTGTTGAAATACAAATATTTAGGGGAAATAATCATAATAAACCAATAATCAGTTTGTTTATTAAGTACAGCTGATGAAGTTAGTAACAATACCATGTCATAAGTATCACACAATAGTGCATTCTCACATCTTATCTTGTTCTTAATAAATCGTAAAATAAAAAATACCCTAGATGCCGGGAACAAAAATAATTCCCTAGCTAACGATCTACATTTAAGTGAAGCTATTGTAATGTCTGATAAAAATTTAAAGACAAGATCGGGTAATATTTTTTTTTGTTTCTAAATAGATCTTCCACGCACAGGTGAAGTGTCAGCCAGCCATTTGTAGATGTACGAGTAAGTACTTACTCAATTTTCCATGAGTCATATTATTATGAACTCGTGGGCAGATCAACTCATAAGTAGCGATGCTTTCATATCATGCAAACTGTTGGTGTCAAGATCAAGTTGCTGTTTACTCGCAGGCAAGATAACTGAAGCCTGTAATTAGCAGTTCATGCATCAATTATATGAAAAAGTAGTAACTTTCATATAATCATAGTAAAGTTCATACATTTCATAAATTCTACTATCTACACTACTATACAAATTAGTAGGCTCTGTCTGTAATTTTCATTTTGTTGACATACTATGTGATAAATATTAGTTGTATGACTCAAACACATTTTAATCCATCTTGATTAAAATTAATATAAAGGTAGAACTTGTTATTGCGCAAACGATAAGCTATATATGATATCGCTTATGATATGACTTTATGGTTATCATAAAAAAAAAATCATTATTTTCGTATATCTTTGGCAGCCATATTCATTTCTTTGTTTCCATATTATCTTTATATGTGTGTGTTCCATAATAGTACTATAGTTTTCTATAATTTATAGGTAATTAAACCTATCAGTTTTTGTTTAAATATTAAATTTTAATTAAATTTAATATTATTAATAATTTAAATATTTAATTTAAATGTTTGTAATTATCTTATTAATGATTAATCTTGAGTGTTGTGTGAAACCATATAAATTGTGAAGTGCTGTTGGAGTAATAAGAATAGGTAAACAAACATTCCAGATGAAAACAATTTTTACAATTGTAAACTATGTTAAAATAAAACTTGTATCTATTGAAAGATCTGCGCAAACGAAGTTGCGAGTGTTTGCTAGTAAATAATAAAAATATAATACAATATAATGTGGTCACATATTTTATTGTATTGTCGAAAAAATGGCACAAAGCGTGTCTTTATGGTTATTCGAGATAAAAAGATATAGCCTTGTAAAATGTCCCTCAGTTATGTTAAAGTTGCGTTAACATTTTTTGGAAAATTCTATAAACATGATAATGTTAACGTATGCCGTTGTCTCCTTAACAATGTAATGATAATGATAATTGACGCTGATATATTTAAAACAACATTTATTTGTCACAATAAAAATATTACGATTAAACTATCGATCTTTATGTATTCTATGTCAGCTAATGATTAGGCTAATCAGATACTCGTACAAGAACTCGTACGTAACAAATCAACCATAATTCTACAATGTGTGCTATGTATTGGAGTGCTCTGTAGGCCTCCTTATTCACCAGGAGAGACCCGAGTCACGTAGTAGACCGCTAATTGCTTAAAATCAAGCTTAATCATACGTAATATTAATATATAAATTATGTAAAATCGTTGTCACATTCTGTTATAAATTTTAAAACAGCAGGCTTGTATTACATTTTACAACTTTAAATCTCCTCTTGGGCATCTATCAGGAAGTTATAAAGACCTCTCATAAGTAATATTGTTAGATACCCGCATGAGAATTTTCCACGCTCTTCTTCCCATAAATACCTACGTGTCCTCTTTTTATAGTATCCATCAGCAAGCAGCAGATGAATCACGTTGTGGTATGTGGTCATTGCCATCCATGCCCATTTCCTACAGGGGTGCTATAAAGCAAATATGTAGGCGTAGTTTAAAACAGACAGTGTTTACTGACAACATTGACAGCTTTGAGGATTCAGTAGTTTCCCGTTCGTTGTATGTTGGTTCAAATGACTTGTTTCGGTAAAAAAAACTACGTGAGTGTAGATGTAAAATGGAAAATTCACATAGTTCTCAAGGATTTTGGAATTTCATCCCAAATTTTCTGTAGGGGGCGGCATGTGGTTTTATTTATCGTTAATGTGTAGACACCCCAACAACAGAGAGACAGTTACGGGTTTTGAGCTAGTTATAACAAATCAAAGAGATATAGAAAAAGAAAAGAAAATATAAAGAAAACCATACAAACGAATTTTGTACCGAAACAATAAAATAGTATGATAATGTTGTCTGTCTACAGTGACCTTTATGGATCGTGATATTTTTTATCATAGGGCAAGCGAGGAAGAAGAAACAACAAGAAAGATTCTGTCATTTGACGAATTAGGTTTCGTCGTACGAGGAAGTAGTTTGCAGAACATTAAATTTTGGGTACCTCTTCCTTCGACCTGTCCGCCTATAGTTATAGTGCCGGAATCGAGTTTGCAATCAATTTATAAGTGGGGTGCCGAGTCCCAAAATAGAGACTTCCCGTCATCACAATAACTGTTATTTGATCTGTGGTAGTAAATTTTGATTTTAGTTAGACATGATTGTCTGGGAAAGATCCAGCAGAAGGTACAAATCTTCATAACTTAAGATTACGTATCGCAAATGACTTCAGTTACAATAATTGTCATATTTTTGTAGTTACCTATAGTTGTTTATGTAGTTGTCACTTGATGTTAATTAACTATATTAGAATTTAATTCTTCATTTACGTTAAAATTACCATCAGCATAGTATTTATACAAATAGATCTATGTAAACTTGCGTAGTATGCACTGTAATAAACTTAAGTATGTATGATATATTTGTAAAAACGCATATTAAATCAGTCCACTGCAGTAGAGTCCACATAGTAGAGTTCACCACTCGTATTATGTAACTCGTAACTTGCCGTGACAGTGAACATAATAAATGTTTTTATCTATTTATATAAAAATATGACTTTAATCGCTGAGTCTCTGATTCGTTGCCTGTCAAGAAGGTAGCGATGAATCCACTTCAATTACTCTTTCTCTGTATTCCTATCTCTTGCATACGAACAGGTTGAAAATACTAACGTCATTCATTTAGTGACGTAACACTTCAGAATGTAAACAAATAAAATTGGTCTCTCATATCACATACATCTTTCTATGACAGCAACGATCCTACACTATTACAACTACACGGAAATACTAGTCATAGAACTAAATGTTACATGATAGTAACCTATTCACCGATAATTAGTCACTACTCATAATTCATACTTTCTGTTGTTTTCATAACTTCCTGTTAATAAATTTAAAGGGCGGAGTGTGCTCATTATTATAGTATAATGCCCATTATTACGACACAATGGTGTCCAAGCACTCGTTTACGGTTCGTTCACGGACGTGTGGCTCGCTAACAAGCCTTTGCCCGCGGCTCTGCCAAATTATTAATTTAGAGCTGTGAGATCAGGGTCTGATATGAAATGTAATGTTCTTTGCCGCTTGCATCCGTAACACTAATGACAACACTGATTCTATGCGAAGAAAGCAGGGAGTCTGCGTTTAACAGGCTTTCCGGTGTTCTCATCTCAACACGTTAAAATATTTCTAAGTTGATGGCAGAAGTTTACGTTAATAGCAACCAGGGCGATGAATAATCTTATCATACGCTCGAATACCAAATTGAATCAAAGTAGACGATACAATCCCTAGTGATCTGCAATAATAGGGACTCAGCCCAATTGCCTAGTTATTGATCAGCAGAATGCATCACCAGCATAATATTCGGTTCGAAGAAAAACTATTTCTTTTAATTCAATAAATTCAATAGAAAAATACGTTATTTCTATTGATGTACTTTCGCCATATTATAAGATGTTAATTGAGTCCTTTATTATAAAATTCTAGGATCTATTGTGAAGTTTTGAATGCCTCATCGGATTCAATTTAATTTTAATAAAAAGCTATCCAAATCCCAAAATATTTGGAAACCAGTTAAAGCAAGGTCTCGAGCCGTGGATGACGCAGGGTTTGCATTGACAGTTCCTTTGAATGTGCGATCACCTGTTGTGTAGTGTATAGTCAATCATAAGACTAGAAGAAGCGAATGACTAAAAAAATTTATCACTTTCGGTTTAATACCGAGCTTTATGATCACTGTTTGGACTGATGATCTGCACAGCTGCAGTCATTGTTTGGCGTATTTTCAAAGTGCATAAAACCAGCACATGCCCCCAAAACACTCACTAGTACGTTCTTCAGATCGCGGCAGGCATTTTTATAACAGATGAATATTTGTTTCCAAATTTGGGAGCACGTAGTGCGTGCGCCAAGGCGAGAATGTGGGTAATACCTTTTTTTTGTTTACAAGGGAGAAATTTAGGAGCGACATCGGGTTATGTGGGATTTTTATCACACCAAAAACCCTTTCAGTAACATTCCTCAGCGCTAAGTAGACTTCGGAATCTCCATAGAAACGCAACCGGAGTGCTCCTATCGGTCTCTGCCCGGGAGGGACAATATGTCCCGTCCCGTACCATCCGATCATAACGATGGTAAGCGGCCACACCATCATCGTCCTTCTCGGAGTCACCAGCGGTTCAAGCTCCCACTCTTACCGCCAGCAAGTCGGAACTCCCGTTTCAGTCGCCTATCCCAACAGGCACGGGATACCGTAGCTATGAAATCAAATCAAATCAAAATCATTTAATCGTTTAGATATTCTGTAAATATACTTATGCACGTCATTTTTTGTTTCGAAAAGGTGCTTTAACATTGAGGAGAAGAAATGGCGAAAGAAACTCCTCAGCACACCTTTTAAAATACACACGGCTGTTAAAATGTTAGTTTAAACCTGAGCGGAACTGGTTTCGACACAATTATTTCCAGGCATCCTTGTTGTTAATATATTCATCTATACTATCCTTTACCTATAAGCTGTGTTTTAATGCGTCGCTCAAAAGTTCCAATAGTTAATTCACGAAGCTAGTATTCTGGTCACGAACTACAGGGACACATGTGGGTACTACCTACTTTTTCCATGTAACTGGTCGACTAACGAGCAGACGAGCAACCTGATGCAGTAACACCAAAATTATCATCAAAGTGTATCCGACCGAAAAGGAAGCGGAGGACTCGTATTATTACTGGATCTCTGACACTGCGATCGAAACATCTAACCTTTCTCTCGAAGCGTTTTGTCGTATTTTCAAACCCTGATAGCTGCAGCCCCGATAACCCAAAATATAGATATAGTTAACAGCCTTATAAAATATACTAAGTTTCATTTGTCTAGCTCTTATACTTTTGATTTTATTGTTACTTAAAATACGTCGATATTGTCACTGGCTGCCTCATAACTTCCAGGGCGCTTCTCGAAGTCCGAGAACGCTGAAATTTAATATACAGGTCAGGAATTGCACACAAATGTCGCACAAATTTTCTGTAACATTCACTCTCNCCTTCCCTTCCCCCTGTATTGGAATGCATGTCTAAATATAAAATGAAAACTCTAGGATACTTCCCGATCTCCTAGAAAGCTGAAATTTGATATGCGAGATATAAACACAAGCAACATCTGTTAAGGCTTGTAGATTTATCTGGTTACTTTTTAATAGTGAAAGCGTTTTTACCTTGTGAGTCTTGGCAACCTGTTTACATTGAATGTTTTTGGTTGGATTATGATTATTTGTGACATTAAATTGTGCATATTCTACTTTGTATGCATTGTGTGTGAGCTTTTAAGAGTTACACCTGAGTTTTAAGAGTTTAGCCGTATTGGGATAGCTTAAAATACTCCCCAATCCCATGCTGGCAAAACAGGGTGTCGTTAGAGGCGACAGAAGCCAGCTTACTTGGTGGTAGGATTTGCGTAAGGATTATACCATCAATATTATTATGAAGTCATTAATATCATTATTACCTTTCCGTGAAGCCTGCCTGGCTAGCTACCACTCTCCTGCTTGAGTCAGCCGCCAAACGACTCGTCGTATTCCGGCTGGGAGCTTGAGAGCCGGTACCTTCTTTTTAACTTTCTTCTCATTTCCTGGACGACAACGCAACAGTGATATCTTTGGTCTTGCTGATGTCTATGGGCGACGGTGACCCCTTACTATGAGGTGGCTCATCTGCTCGTTTATCGGCTATTAACATAAAAAAACACCTATTGTTATTAATTTTGCATTCACTTTAGCTAAGAAAATTTTTTGGCAGGTTCTGCAGTAATAAAACTTTAGGATTTCCGTAATGAATGCGTTTTTAATCACAAGGAAAAAGTTCAGAATGCTAGAATCATTTCAGTATCCTCTTTTCGAGATTTTTTCTTTCCTAGTTTGATGCAAAATAATTCCTATTGAATATTCATTTATACCAAAGAACTTACTAAATAATGTTGTAGAGAATTTTATAGCTCATACAGTAAATCATTAATAACAATAATGCGTGGAACTACTATAAATAACTTATTAAAGCATAAAGGCGTTAAGCATAAAATTTATAAAACGCCACGTAAAAATTCGAATCGAAATCTTCTTTATTATTCTATTACATTACTAGTCTGAATTGTGTAAGCCAGGTGTTCGCTCATATGATTGTAGCAACTTATGATAAAATTGTTCTCGTCTGGAATCAATTTTTCTTGATTACCTTATTATTGTTGCCTCGTTGCAATGAGGAAATGCCATGGAATAGCTTATTTACTGTGTAGGACTGTATACCGCACTCATACAAATATTTTTTGATTTTGCAATAGATTGTTTATACGTGATTTGTTGCTAGGAATAAGATTTAAATTTTTGAACGTATTACGTACATTGTATACTACTTATTATAAACAAATTTCTCTTTTAATTTTATAGAATGAAAGAGTTCATTTTAAATATAAGTAGATAGTTTTAAAGTACTCGGAATGACCTTAGTATAATGTTTACAAAATACGTGAAATGGTTATAATATATATTACCGCGAATTGCAGAAAACGTTTTGTATACGATAAATATATGCACAATTTTTGAATAATTATTAATTGAATATAAAATTGTCGGTTGTATTTATTTTTAAATGGAAAGCCCTACAAACAATTATGTTTCTAGGCAGATCTTCTAGATCATTCTATTGACATGTTATATCTTCTTCATATTCCAAAAAACCATATTCAAATACTGTTAACTAATTATTCTGAGTATTCAGAATTAAGTGGAATTTTAATTCTTCTAAAAACCCAAAAATAAATTATGCTATAGAGCCGTATTATTACAAAAAGATACATATAAATCAGCTGTGTGTGTAATCTTAAATGGTAATTAAATGTTACCTGGAGGCCTAGTAAGCATGAGTAGCGCAAACACGGCCAGTAGTTGACACTGAGCACTTATAGCTGGTTTACATTATATTAATGGCATTCCAGTCCAGTGATCGAAACCAACGCTCGATTGCAACCGTAATGTTTGTAATAATGTAATCATTATTCCATCATTAAAACTCATAATTATCTTACTGCTGAGCTCAGCTTCGCCTCACACTGAGAAGGGTTAAGGCCATAGTCCACCACGCTGGCCAAGTGCAGATTTCATTAAATGAAGATTGGCCGACGTCATTACACCTTTAAGAACATCAAGAAGTAAACTAAGTATGCAGGATTTCTTAGCATGTTTTCCTTAGCCGAAGCAAATGATAAATAGTTTATAATACACACATCATTTGAAAAATTACAGGTACATGCGAGATTCGATCTTGTTCAAACCATAGCGCTGCCACTGCTTTTATGATAGTGGAAACGACTTTGAACCCAACGAAGATCCAGTCTTGTTTTTGAACTATAGCGTTCTAATTTTCTGATCTCATGCGTTCGTTGCAATAACACTATCTCAGTATAAACAACAGCTCTGACACAAATTCATTTCTGGCAATAACAGTTTCTTAAATGGTTTCTTCTTAAAATTATTGTCACTATAGTGTTTATAATTCAACGGCATTTTAACAATTGGTGTAGATGATATCACCCAGTCCAGTGCAGTGCTAGTTCACTGGACTACTGAACTGGAATAATGTAAACTAGTCATATGCTCATTATTAATTGCTGCTCAGACACGGCAATTGGGGGCGGCCTTCGCGCGGGGCATTCGACACACGACCGTTAGTATACTGTCATCTATGCACACGACATCGGAGCGGCTCGTTAGCAACTTCATCATTTACTTTTTATTATTGATGATAATGAGATTTTCAATTGAAATGTTAAGATATTTATCCTTTTTATTTATTCCTAAGGCTTTAAAATTTATTGCGTCCTTGCTCGTGCTCGTACTAAAAATATTTTGATAATTGATTTTGTTTGTTATATTAATAATATGAATAATTAATAGTATTACTAACAGTGATAGCAAAGTAGTTGGAACGTCAATTCTCCCGTACTGACGACATAAATTCGAATCCTGTAGGCGTTTCTAATTTGTCAAAATAATTTCCATATGAAAAATATAATTATAACTCCTTTTGGTGAACGAAACATGGTAAAAAAACCTGCAGTACACAGTGTGAACTACCCGAGACTTCTATGTAATGTTCTCGAAGATGTGTGAAGTTTGTTAATCCGTACGTAATAGGCCGTGTCGTGGTGGACTATTTGACCTTCGCTCCTCTCGATGTGAGTAAGATTATGTATGTGACAAAATCAATGAACGGAGCGTAAAAGAGAACCACATCCATCTGGAGGGCAATATTAGGTAAGGACATGGTATCCTTTAATTTTTCCAGTACCATATTCCAACACATGTTAACTAATGAAGTGGAAAAAGGGGGAATTAATTTCAGTAGTTAATAAATTAAACACCTTTTGCCAATAAGATCATCATCATCTTGAATTCATCATTTGGTGGAAGAAAAAGAAACTCTGTAGGGTAATTTTATGTAAGGAAGGATACTTCAATTTTTGGACTGCAATATTTATTTATTTTTATTTTATTTAATAATTTATGTACACTGAATACTTAAAACAGTTAAATTAAATAATAAATTTTGTACAAAGCCACCAAACATTCCGAAACAAGGTACAAAATATTTCGAGAAATGTAATGAAGTGGAATATGAGGCATTGATTTAAATTCACATCTTTTGCAAATAACGTTATTATTTGAACTAAATTTCTGGTGGACCTCAGTTTATGCTAGGTTACTTGATCAATTTCAAGCGTTACAAATTACCTATTGGTATCCTCATATCCGGAGTCTCCTTAAAACTTTAATGACAATTGAGCTTCATTTAATTTTGTTCTGGTGATATCCAAAGATAAAACGTTTAAACGTTTACACAATCACACCCCCGCACTAGGATTCTCTGTGTTGCGGGTGGCATGGACATACACAATTATCACATCACAAACACCCATGACCCGAGAACAAACATTTATCTGTCACATAAATATCTGCCCCGGCCGGGGATCGAACCCGGGACCCCACGCTCGGCAGGCAGGGTCACTACCAACTGGACTACGGGGTCGTCAATCATGTTATGTTAATGAAACGAACAAACTTCCTCGATGGTTGTTCTTCCTTCGGATAATGTAAAAAGGAATAAACACCTAACTCACTAGTTTTTCCGCAATATGGCGGAGAATTGTGGGAGGAAGCAGGCATCCGTCGATGGTTGTCACAGAGAGCGGCCACATCCTAATGAGTGCAAGGACAGATCGTGTCAAAATGACGGAAGAATCTAGATTCTAAAAAAATGCTGTTAGTCACTGTAAAGACGTGGGGGCTGGCGTTTCACTGGCGTGAAAAGATTTGCTACTTTCCTATTGAGTCGGCTAAATTATGTAATGGGATCAAATTCTCCTCCAACACATCGGTGGCTGAGACCAAATGACCTCTTATAATGAGGAACGATATTGGTGCAATAGAAGCAGACGGAACATTGTGTAATCGATTAATTTATGTGTAATTATTAAGTCTAAGCCTGATAACCGAATCAAATGATTTTACACGGTTTTATTATTATTGTTTTATTTATTTTCTGTCGTTTTAAAAGGAAGGGATGACTTTACCAGTTACTGCTTCGCCCATTCAGCATGGCGCACCATTAGCAGAGAAAGTTCGCATTCACTCAAGAGTTGGAGACCCTTAAATTTATACAAAAAGTTATAACAGTCAGAAAGTGATGACGAGAATTGTTTAGTGAATGTTTATCTAATTATGGATAGATGGCGCTGCTTTGCTATTTAATTTCTGGGTATCCGTATCAACCTAGTTTCCGTGATGAACATTGCTTTTAAAATTATTATAATTTATTTAATTTACAAAAGACTCCTTTTTGGCATCGGGACGAAATCTTCAGAAGAGGCGTTGTAGTTTAAAAGTTACCTGGGAGGACCAAATTGAATATTATATGCTCAATATTTTTCTAATTTTTTTGACTCCCAGATAGAATATGTAATTAAATAAAATCAAATTGTACATACGTTGCCCACCACATAACTAATGTCGCGAGTTAGTAAAATACTTGGTTTCAATAAGTTACTGTACAAGTTTATAGTAAAAATGAATCTCTTTACCGTCGCACATTTTCTTAAAAAATTTCAAACCGCTTTGTAAATAATGCCCTTCGCTTTAAATGAATACCGAATAGGTAGTTAAAGGTCCATGGAAATTAGCTTTGGCGAATTGTAAAAATATTGTTCTTTGCACTAAGATAATACTTTTTCGCCTTACACTTCATTTAAAGACTTAATGAGGACATAGCAGGAATGATAGTGTTAAATTACCTCGTTGTGTGAATTGTCGGAAATTGTGAGGACTTATTGAGATGAGAGCAATGGGCAATAAGCATTTGAGTTATTTGGTCAACATAATTTTATCTTTATACTAAGACTGCATGTGGTTATTGTGGCAACTGAGGATTTTTAACGAATACTATTTCTGTGATGGTACAAAATTTATGCGGGATTATTTATTTTGTATTACACTAATAAAATAACAATCTATTTATTTTTTAGTAATATAGTTATCATTATTGCAATAAAAAATTACGTTTCTTAATAAAACTATTAAATATGCTATTTGCGAGAAAATTAAAACATAGTGGAGTGAACCAATGTAAATGATGCACTTGTTTTTGTATTCACTTATATAAAGCAAACTTGTATGCAGTCCATCTAGTATCTAGTAGTTCATGTAACCCACAATCCGTAACGGAGCTCAAAATGTATTGTATCTTTATTGGTGATCTATTACGGTAAGGTACGTTAGTCCCAATTAATCAATCTTTAATTGCTACCCAAAAGTGTACCACTGCTCTGCTCGGGACTTCTCACACATTGAGAAGGCAATAGACCAAGTGAGGATTGGCAGACTTCACACACCTTTGAGAACATTCATAACTTACAGGTATACAAATATGCTCACGACGTTTGCTGCACCGAAGCCAGTAATAATTCATTTGTAATACGCCGAAATTAAAAAGAAAAAGTTATAGGTGCAGGATTATAACGTGAGCCTCATGTGGGAGATTGTCATTGAAATATCTAGGCTATCGTTGCTTAGTATGAGCTCTAATATGAAGTGTCTAGTTTTAGTGACGACAATATTCCATTAAAATCATATATATATATATATATCCAGGAGAAGCTAATGAAAAGCATGTAAAAATAGTACTCATGTAAACATGCAGTAATCGACTGACATCAACTTCAGGCGCGTTCGATATTTAAATGTCTGACCGTTATCACGTTAATTTTAAATAAGATGTGTCGAGTGTTTATGATTATCGAAGGGCGCGCTGCCGATTGTTATCGTTAGATAGTACTCCTTTAGTTATATCATAATATGAATACTCACGTACGTTTCTGTTTCAGAGGCCGCACATAAGGACTGATCATACACCTCCCATGCGAGGGCAATATCAAGATGTAGCGTCATAAACATAAGGGCAATGTTGCTGAAAAAGGCGGAAACTGTATCGTGACAATTGCTTAGGTCAGTAGAATGGCCTTAGAACCATCCGTTTCCTATGAAATGCAGCCACGGAAAGATGACGTTACGCAGAAAGAATGTAAACCTAAGCCGGCCTTATCCGCTGGAAAAATATTCTACAAGCCAGGAGTTATCGAGGAAGAAACGGACGAAACCAGTGTATTTGATAGCTCGATGCTCGAATCCCCGATGTTGGGTGTGGGATACGGCGGAAGCGCATTTCTGAGACCACCACAGATACATCCCTCGAGTAGCCTTCATAGGGTAGCTACGTATAGCAGTTCTATTGGCCAAAGCACCGTCTACAAGTCAGATACATGCAGGTATAATAATTATATATATTTGTATATATAGGGATACATTATTATGAAAAAATACGGTCAAAAGTCACGATATTTCGACACAATCTCGTTATGACAATATTCCATGACAAAAATCTAAATATCGGTATAAAATATATAAATAGTGAGCACCGGTCATAAACGTTTTACACTAAAACATATTGTGTTTATGGCTCCGATTATATTTTATTATAATATCCTCGTTAAGTGTAAATCATTAATGCATTGACACAGATTAAATACTATTTTGTTTCAGTATTGAGCGCCTATTGATTGTTAATTGTATTAAATATAGGCCCACTAGGTACACACACGGATTTCAAGCCTTGAAGGAACTGATATCTAATCAGCAAAAACAGATAAACGCGTCAGAAAGTTTCCTAGAATATGAATTATTCGCATAACTCTAAAGTAAACGACCCAGTCAATACTTTCGATGTTTAAAAGATTCTTTTTTTTTTTAATTGTAAATTTAAAAAATATGCTTTGAAATTACCTTTATATTAAAAAAATATATTGTATGTTTATAAGTGAAAAAATGCGAAGACGGCGTAAATAGTGAAATGATAAGAGTGACATTATCATTGTTGACCAAGTTTGTTCCACTTTTGTTCTAAATTCATCATCGGTGTGTCAAGGTATGTTACTGATCGCTTTCTAAACAGATCTTTTCCAGTCCCTAATAGGAAAAAAACTAAAAAATAATACGACAAACATAAGAAAACACTCGCACCCACATCAAGATATTTACAGAAACAAAATGTTATTACAAAAATATTAGAACATATTTTCTTCAATATTTTTGGAATACTAACCAACTACTTACTCGCGGTGTAGCCTCTTCTAAAGGAAATTTCATCCGACCTTTTCCAGGTATAGATTACTGGAA
Organism: Megathymus violae; assembly: GCA_003671415.1. NCBI lineage: Eukaryota > Metazoa > Arthropoda > Insecta > Lepidoptera > Hesperiidae > Megathymus > Megathymus violae. The sequence continues at coordinate 3,543,295 of PDGT01000024.1, read as the reverse complement.
ACTAATAGCAGCTTTGGATGATACGTATGTGGTAGGGCGTTTCATCGGGCCAGCTAGCACTCATTTTAGATTCAACCGTCAAATTATTGTGTATATACTCTGTATTAATGAAACGTATCTGTAACTACTCTCTGCAAGTCGACATACTCGTATATGTTAAATCGTAGGTTCTAATGTTCAATTCGTCTGTCCTATAAAATGTATTATCTCATTTCAAAAATTATTTCTACTTCCCTCTTGCCTGGTCGTGGTTGCGTGTCGGTAATATTCTCATGTTGTAGGTATTTGAACATGGGCGTTGATGACTATTTTCAATTTTAAATCTTATTCTATCTTAAATTTTAAGCTTCTCGTCCTGTAACCATTATCACGAAAAGACAAGATAATTCAAGACCGAAAAGAAAATAATTATTTGTCACATAAATGTCAGTGCGGTTGGAAATTGAACTCCGAACCCTTGGAAATTGTCGCTATTTTTTAACAAAAAGTCAATGAATACAATAGAATAAACATTTATTTCGGCAAATTACATACTGTAATGAACACCGTTTTTTAAATGTATGAACAGGTACTGAGACAAAATAAGACTTCAAATATGTTTTATCAGTAGATCGCAAATTTATTGTTACGAACTTAAAGTATTATTGCAATACTCATTAAATATGGTGACTTCTGAAGACAATAACTGTAAAATCTGTTGGCTTGAAGGCTAACATACGCGCCCAAATATTTTTTTTTAACATCAATTATAAAATTTATCGTATTATATAATATAGAATCGAACATTTATAGCATTAGCGCATCTCCTAACTTTTGCCAAAATACAAAACAGTCTCGGACATTCGCTTGCATACATAATAAGGACAACACACTAAAATCGATCATTAGTGAAAAACAAGAAATACATATTTAATCTCTTAAGGCGAATAAAAGTTTTTATTACTTTTTCACTCATATTATTTTCATCACTATGGTCCAATTGCTTAGAGGAGATCCTGAACTTTAGGTTAAGAGAGGTTAGCAAAGGTTCGGATAGAATTTAGTTTCCGCATGTCCCGTCTGCTTGATCTGTCTAGATACTAATATCGTGTTAAAATAAATTCCTAGATAAAACTACTGCGAAATTCTATACAACAACAGTAGAAAAAAACGATAGCTAGCAAGTCAACAAAATAATGATAAAATAATTGAACAATTTTCTTCATGAAAACAATGTAAAATCATAATATTTCCTCCATACTATCAAAACAAGTCCAAGGAAAACATATACTTTCTACTATTCTATATAGACATTAACACATTTCTGTTATAACATAATTTATATATGAATAGCCTATGTAGTGAAACATATTTGTAACAAAGATAATAGAGAGCGTATACAATACATACATATGTACATAGAATTTACATGAACGGAACAATGGTACGCTCTACATTTTTGCATCCTTGTTATTCACATTATGTTAAACGCAGTATTCTTGGCCGTATTGGGGCGGCCTAGAATAGTCCCTCCAATCCCAAGCTGGTAGAAAAGGGTGTCGTAAGAGGCGACTGAAGCCAGCTTGCTTGGTGGTAGGGCTTCGCGTAAGGATTATATTATCAGTATTATTATTAAGTCAGTATTATTACTAAGGCTGGGGGCTTGAGAGCCAGTACATTCTTTCTTACCTTCTTCTCATTTCCTGGCCGACAACGCATCGGTGATACCTTTGGTCTTGCTGATGTCCATGGGTGACGGTGACCACTTACCATCAGGTGGCTCGTCTGCTCGTTTGTCGGCTTTTAACATAAAAAATAAAAAATAATCTTATCCCTGTCTACCTTTTACAGTCCCAGTATAGATTAAACAAATAACCATGATGTATTATAACAAATAATGGTATAATTTGTATCATTTGTGACCGACAAATTTATAAAAACATTGCGCTTCGGAAAATCTAATTGATTTGACAGATAATTAAATGAAAAAATTTGTAATGTATGTCATTTTCAATTAAAGTCGATAATCATTCGATTTATATGTTCTCAATATAATTATGTTAGATTCATTTGATATAAAATAACGTGATTTAGGTACCTACCTAATGAACGATGTTTTATTTTTAAGTAAACACGAAAAACGAGCAGACGACCCACGCGTTGGTAAGTAGTCACCGTCGCCCATGGACATTGATAACACCAAAGGCATCACTAACCGACAACGTATGTCGGGTAAGAAAGAAGAAAAAAGGCAGAAAGAAAGTACGGCTCTCCAGCCCCTTAGATTTAAGCAATCTGATCTGTCAGCATGGAATTATGCCGAGATTTAGATTTATAATATTAATAACGTCACACATATAACAAAGATACATACTCATAAATTGACACGCATTCCATGCTGTTTTTGTCGCTGTAATTAATAGGCTGCTTTGCAATTTAAAAAAATATCGATGTTTTTTAAAAGTAAATGATATACTTTATCAGGGCATTCGCTTAAAAGAAATATGAATTTACACTTATGAGCCAAAAGTACAGAAATAATGAAGTGTGTAAATCCGTTTACAATTTCCACAGTTGCTACCTTTTTCGAGTTAAATCATACTACTATCAATTATATCAAACGGATAGTACTACATTAATATCTAACTAATTGATAATTGAGTTGTGGACCGATAACCTTATAATAATAATTAATTTTTAGTTTGAAAACTATGACAGAGAACTCTACAGAGTACTTTCATTGTAATATTCCTTTTACTGACACAATAAAGAGCAACTAATACGTCAGACTCATAAAGTAATGAGATATTTCTAACAACTTTGGACATTTTGGATGTTTTATTCGCTAAACCCCTTAAAGACAGAGAATTAGTGTTATCGAAATTACTTACTAATTAGTTTACAATAAAATATTAATTTTGCAGCAATAATACATAAGTACCTATAATTTTTTTCCAAGCTCTTATTTTTATTGTTCTTCGTAGAATTAGGTGATTTTCGTTATCAAATAGATATTGTATAATGTTCCTGAACTAAAAATAAAATCGCGACTTTGAAAGCTTGAAATTTAGAAATTTTTGGTTCCATTTGTAAGTGGTTTTTAATCCATTTTATGTCTGTGATCACAGATAACATTTACATATGTTTTGCTAATTAACTTAACAGTATCAACAAACGTAATTATCAAATTATGATTATCACAGATAAACGATGTCTTCTTTTTTTTGCTCGCAAATGTCTTATTAATGGAAATCAATTTTATTTTAGTACTGAGTACTTAAATATAGGAAACTTCCAAACTCGTATGTTTCACTCGTAATATTTTGTAACATATTGTAACTTTGTAATTGTTTGTAAAAAAAGATGCACGCATTTTGAAAATTTATACTTATGTTTTAAACGTAATTCTGTTAAAGCAGAATAATGAATAGGTATATATATAGATAGATAGATAGATAAAGTATAGAAAGCATTATATACCTAATACTAAACGAACTCTGTCCATAGGTCTGAATGCGACAATTTCACAAACTGTCACACGGATTTAAATCCGAGTCTAAAAACATCTTCTAAGGCTCAGCTATTTTAGGAAGCTAAACAAAATTTCGAGTGTCTACTCGTACTTACATAAATGTGTCAGTTTCTTGTTTTATATTACGAAGTTGCTAACTCGGCAGATATTCTGCCAAGTTGATGACTGCGGTAGTATATTACCTAAATATACGTAATATACATAATTACATAAATATGGTTTTGGTATATATTTTGGTTGCTAAATAAACTTGTAACTCGCCCTCGCTTCCCTTCAGATAACCGATGCCTTACGTTGAAAAATAACATCTGAATTGATTTAGGAATGGGTTTTACTAATTACGGCCCTTATAATGGAATGTGCATATTATCTTTTATATCCTATTTCGTGGGAAAAGATCTATTATCCGGGATACAAAGTATCCTAGATACCCATAATATAAGTCACTGAAAGTATTTATATACTTATTGAATAATAGCCAAGTATCATTCAAATCTTTCCTGAGGGTTCAGTGTGAGACGTGGTCAGGGAGACAAAGATTCCAACGAAATGTTTTTTTTATTATTAGAGTTACAGTTTTATTATTAGCATAGATAGATAAATAATGATTAGATACAATTACTTAATAATTTGCCTATAGAGTTACCTACCTGAATTTTCAGAACTAGCAACTATTTTGTCGACAAAAGAAATACACGTTCATCGACTTCCATTTACTTACAACAATTTATATGTTTAATTATAATCTATTTTTACTTTGCTTCAAATATAAAAGAGTTCTTAAATGAGTTATAACATTTCTGTATAAACTATAGCTCGGGATTTAAAATTTTTCCTTTCTCTGGGATGGAAAGCGTTGTAATCTCATGGTTACATCTAATGACCCCATAGCCCAATTGCTAGTGACCCTGCCTGCCGAGCAAGGAGTCACGGGTTCGATTCCCGGCTAGGGCAGGCATTTATGTGACAGATAAATGTTTGTTCTCGAGATATGGGTGATTGTAATGTCGTATTTCTGTATGTCCATGACACCCGCAACACAGGGAATCCTAGTGGGGGGTGTGTTTAAGCGTTAAAAAAAAGATTCAGTCAGTGTGCGCGTGTAATATATTTTTATATGTATCTAGTCGACAAATGAGCAGGCGTACCACCTGGTGGTATGTGGTTACCGTTGCCCATAGACTTCAATACTGCTGATTTTACGGTCGATTTTAGAAGGAAAGTGGCAGCTAGTCAACTGGGCAAAATACCTTGCCACCATGGACGTACCGACGGGATTAAACTGGGTTGTGCAGAGTCCACCAACGTGCAACAGGAGGGACCGTTCGCAAATCATCGTCCGTTGATCAACAGGGTGCACCACGAACAGGGCAGGTTGGCCATATTTGACAACGCTGAAAGAAAAACATGTAAGTCGCTAAAATGTTATCGAAGGACTGTCACTTCATGACCAATATATTTTAACTGTTTTTGTTCTTGGACCAAATCTCTCAGCATGACAAGATGATAATGAGTAATTATTCAAAATCATATCTTAACGAATGTACATATGTTTGTTAAAAGGTTTTGCTAAAATATACCATTTTAAATGGCAGATTACAATTTTCAAACAAAATCAAAAGTCAACGTTACAGATCAAGGTGTATTATTTCACGTGACGTAATGATCCTTAAGCCCACAGACGGTTGGTAAACACAATTTCACGATGGATTACCAAGGACTTTTTTGTCCAAATAAAGTCGAAGATAGCTTAGATAGACTTACAAGTGAAGAGTAAATCCGCTAAAGTCTGTAAACATTGATACGTCAGATTATCGTGATTAATCGCGTGTTAAGGTCTTTCTTCTAACGTCTGCCGTGACGGGTATAACACAATGACGTGTGTGTAAATTAATTGAAATTTAGGTGTAATATTAGTTACAGACACTTGATCGACACTTTGGTCTCTATGAAATAACATGCTAGCTTTTATTAGTGGTATTGGTACTAGTTCGATGAAATTATGTTGAAATTTTGGTAATTATCAATAGGTCGTAGTAATTGAGTACATTTTTAGATAAAAACCTTTGTCGAATATGCAAAAAATTATGCATATTTAGTAATATTTAAACCACGCTTTATATTTCATAAAAATATTTTAATGAAATAATTCTAGGTCAAACACTAAAACCTAGTATTGGTACTTTTTTTTTTGTTTCGAGGGGGAAACCTTCAAAAGGTACCCGGTGCCGTAGGAGCGGCAACCGGGTTATGTGGGATTCTTACCGCACTAAAACCCCCCCGGTGGCCTCTTGCGGCGCTAAATAGAGGACCCCGGGATCTCCGAAGGAACGCAACCGGAGTCCTCTTAGCGCGGTGCCCTTTACTGTCGGGCTCTGCAAGGGAGAGCTTTAGCTCATCCCGTACCTTCAGCTGTTGACGACGACATGCGGCCTACAACATGTCGCCGTCCATCCCAGGGTCGCACGGTGGACGGTTCGAGCTCCCACTCTTGCCGCCCGCAACCCCGAAAGGCCCCTTTTAGTCGCCTCTTACGACAGGCAGGGGATACCGCAGCTCGTATTCTGGTCCCAAGCTACAGGGACAACTAGTAATGAGTATTGGTACTACCACTTATTAGTATTGACAACTGCTACTGCGATATAAATACAGTATACTCATATAAAAAGGAAAAGAAATGATGGAAAAATTATATGAACTGAGTTAAAATACTGTTATAAAGTCTAAACCGTGCGAGGATGATCCCTCCTCTACTAGTAGTCAAGTACATAAACTTGCGCAAATTCATTCCGGTATAACAAATATTGTATTTTGTAACTAAATCAATTATAACACGCCCACGCAAACCTATAAACGAAATCATACTGAATACAAATAAACAGACATGTCGCCGAGGTGATTATTCCAGGATCACGATTGCAAATGACACGTTATTTGCTTGTGAGGACAAATAATAAATTTAAAATCGTGTTTGCATATGTTTGCGGAGGCGGGGTGGATAACAACTAGTTAAACAACGAGAAAAGTATTGGAGTCACTACACAATTAATAATTGTTGATATATTATTAATTTAATTATTTATACATTTATTATTTATTTATTTAAAAAAGAGCAAGAGTAATAACATGGAACAATTACAAATTAAAAACGTTTCGTCGATATTATGAATATGTTGGCTTTGATTGTTTTTACGAAAATTTCAAATTAATTTTAGGTTTAATGTGTTCATGAAATAAATTATGTGTTTGATGAAAATTTGCACAGATAATGTGTTTTACAAGCAAGTTAGTTTTAAGCGTGTTTCTCAAATAAATCTCCTACACGTTTCAGCCGGGACTGAACATGTAAATATATACAATTTTTATTTATTTTGGTAGTAGAAATCTACCATAAAATTTCGGCTTTGTGTGAAGTATTTCCGTTATTAAACGGCGGCAATATTTATTTTTTAATTAAACCTATTTTCTACGCTAGCGTCTAGTGTATTTTTATCACAGTTATAGTCAGATATACATTATCTACATAATTATCTCAATATAGGTAACGAATATACAAGGAGAGCGTCAAATCACACGTTAATTTGAAAATTTAGCACAAGTAATTGTGGTATTGATCAAGATTATTGGTATCGTTTAGCGAAAAAATAAAGGATGAATTTTAAAAGAATATTAATTTGTACAGTTAAGTGGTAGTTACAAGTCATAAAAGTATTTAGATTAAACTACAAAGTAAAGAGTAGTGTTAAAATGACTTAATAACTTTCAAAATCACTTGTAGATTTTCAGTGTGACTCACATGCAAATTACATAGGATTGACATTCGAGAATATAAAAAAAAATCCTAGTAATTTTGTAATAAAATGTAACAATAAATTACAATATTGATCACAATATCAAACTCTAAAAACATTTATACGTTTTATTTAGATCAAAGTCAGGATAAACACTTCGATTGTTATAACAGTTATTCATATTTCAATTTGATTATCATAAACCTCAAGCCACTTACGATCAGGTGGGCTCGTAACGAAGCATTGACTTGTAATAAGCAAAAAAAACTTAAATCCTAAACCTGGTATGTGCTACTAGTACCTATTTAATGTTTTAATGTTGAATAACAATCAGTCGAATATCGTAGCGCAGCGTATGTAGCCTAGTGTGCGTGTCGTAGCTTCATCTACGAAAATTATTCGGCAGTTTTGCTAATACTTACTTCAAGAAATTTTGTATGGAAATGCCAAATAACAAACGATGTTCCTACAATAACAAAAAATATTTTCTCTTAAAATGATTTTGTTTGTAACAAAAAAAATTCTGCAAATATTGTATTGATTAAAACTGCTGTATAATATCAATAGATAACTAATATTTCGCGTGGTTGTTTAAAGCAAATTGTGTTTTATGGGTAGTGTGGCAGTTATTGTAAACATAGCACTTCGTTTAGGCGCAAAATGTGAAACGAGGTGTTAATAGTAAATTGAGTAATAAATTACGCTTGTCATAAATAGAATCAACCGACATACCATCATATTCTGAACAATGACCTTCATTTATTAGTTCGAGAACCACAAATTAGTAGGAAAAGATGATTATTAGCAGACCAATTTGCGTATTGACGAATTACCTGTTATTGAAAACGAAAGGGTGGGCGCCGGTAATTGTTACATACAGCGTGTTCAGTGTAGTTCAGTTAAGGAAGTGGTATCGATTTCCACCGATCAAACCGCTTAACCACCAATAAGTTGTTACACAACTAAATTCAGTTAAAAATTTAATGAATTAATAGACACATGTTGTACTTTATATACATATATCATCTTATAATAGTGGCTGTTAAATACATATAAATATATATATCTGAAAATTAAGCTAATTATAAATATAACAATATAGCACACACCATACAAAACATTTTTGCAATTATTGCAAATTTATATGAATAAATTGTTATGAATGATAACAAAATATAACTATCTTTTCATGTTACACGAATAATAATTCATGAATATAATACCAGGAACTCCTATTTTATATGTCAATCGTTTCTTTTATATTAATATAGAACAAACTGTTGTTAATTAAATGCACACAATTAACAGTAAATGTCGGCACAAAAGTTTCGCAATACGTTAGGCACGACAATGTCATGATTTGTATTTAGTACGTATGTACCATGCACTCATGCACGTGACATGTCTTTACCTCAACTTACAACATTAGTTGTCTACGTAAATATCTTATTTCATATCCAATGTTTGAAATGTTTATTTTATGCCGATGTAGTGTATTAACGTGATGAGAGGATTACATCGCTTACACGCTAGTGAATAATTTAAACGATCGTAACTGAATTGGTACGTGCCGAACAGCCTGTAACTAAACGACGTCAAGATAGACACTAACACAATAAGTTTTCCGAGTGGAGCTGATAATTTTCGTTATAGAATCTCGCGGTACAATAATAAGGCATTTAGCGCGTCGCTGGCAGCGAGCAGAGGCAGTCGTGATCGTGACATTATCGCGCGCGATGCTGCAGGAGCACGAGAGCGAGGGATGATGTCGCAGACGGTCCTGAGTGAGTGAGCTGCGCGCACGACGCCCGCCATGCATGCCGACCCGGAGTCCCCCGCCTGCCGTGAGGAAACCCAGCTCCTGCCCGACAACTGGCTCAAAGTGAAGACTGTGCCCGCCAACGGCAACCTCTCTCCCGGCGTCTACTACCCCACTGTCAGCAAGAGGTTCGTCGACGCGCGCCTCCCTGTGCCGTCTCCGACCGAACCGAATCCGTACTGTTTCGCTTTTTGTCAACGTATCGCTTTCCTCTCGTTATATGTTATCCTGTGTTTATTACATGATTTTAAATTTAAAACCCCTTAAATCACGCAGTTTAAAATTTAAGTAATGCACATTAACAACATTAACATTGATGAAGGTCGAAACTGTCGTATAAACGTGATCGACGCGTTCACACTTCGCTCTAAACGCGGGAGTTGTTATGAGAACAGTTACGTCGAAAATAAATGATAAACTGCTTCCTTGTTTGTTTACAGGAGTCGCTCGCATAGACACGGCGCGTCCCGAAGAACTAGACGTCGAGCCATCCTTAAAAATGGCGAGTGCAATATCCTCAAGTCTAAAATATCGCACCGTAGATTACGGTTCCTCCAGGATATGTTTACTACGCTGGTAGATGCCCAGTGGAGATGGACTCTTCTTGTATTTACACTCTCCTTCATCCTGTCTTGGCTGGGCTTCGCTCTAATATGGTGGTTGATTGCGTTCACACATTCGGATCTAGAACCAGACCACCTGCCACCTATGCAGGAATCGATGAACTGGAAACCGTGCGTTTTTAACATCTACGACTTCACATCATGCTTCCTCTTTAGTATTGAAACTCAACACACCATCGGTTACGGTTCTCGTACTACAACGGAAGAGTGTCCCGAAGCTATATTCATAATGTGTTTACAGAGTATAGTGGGAGTGATGATCCAAGCATTCATGGTGGGCATAGTGTTTGCGAAAATGACAAGACCGAAACATAGAACTCAGACGCTTCTATTCTCGAAATATGCTGTGGTGTGTCAGAGAGACGGCGAGCTTTGCTTAATGTTCCGAGTCGGCGATTTGAGGAAGTCGCATATTATTGGAGCTAGCGTGAGAGCTCAATTAATCAGATCTAGGACAACGAAGGAAGGAGAGGTCTTATCTCACTATCAAACAGAACTGGAACTTAATGCCGATGGATGTGATAGCAATTTATTCTTTATTTGGCCAATTACAATGGTTCATAGAATAAACGCTGAGAGTCCGTTCTATGGAGTATCCGCGGCCGACGTTCTCCAGGAGAGATTTGAAATAGTTGTGATTTTAGAGGGAACAATTGAATCGACGGGGCAAACAACGCAAGCGCGCTCCAGCTATACAACCAGTGAAATAATGTGGGGGCATAGGTTTGTACCATTAGTATCATACAACCGTGAACGACAAGGATATGAAGTAGATTACTCGAAGTTCGACGAAACATCCCAGGTGGACACCCCGTTATGTTCAGCTAAAGAATTGGACGAGTTCTACGGAAACCAAGCTGATCATAGATCTATCGGTGAGTTGCTTTTTAGTGTCAAATCGTACGGCAATGGTGGCTGGGTTTATGTGCAAAATATGTTTAAGTGACAAACGCTTCTTGTAATGTGCGCTTTTTAATGTCAAACTTATCTTAATACGAATGGCCTAAGCACTGTCTCATCTGCTTTATACTGAAATATTATATTTTCTTATTACTTTTCTCTGATCTTTTATTCTCACTTAATTAAGACCCTTTGAAAATGTGACATGCTGCTATGAATTATCTGGTTTATTTATCTAGGGTCAATATACGAACTATCTTGGTTGTTCCTCTACATGATAGTGCCTAATTTATGAGTTGCAGGACAGATCGCATTGACGGAGAGTGTTATAACAATGTTTATTGACTTATTAACCCTTTCTTTTATTAAATGGACATTGTCTTAAATAGTACAGACGCTTGACGTAGAGGCCCTGATAGTTTATTGGCGTTTTTTACCCTACTATAGAATTAAATGCAATCATTTCCTTATCACGTGAAACCTTCTGAATGATAATAAATATATAGCTTTAATAAGATAATTGATCTTTACAGGGCTATTTATATTAGAAAACAAACTGGTAATTATTTGCATTACACATTCTACACGCAGACAACTGTGTATTTTTTATCAGCAATTTACATATTAAATCACAGCAAATAAATGCACATGTACTAACTAAAGTTATTATTTTTTCATAAATGATTAAAAAATTGTGAAGATATTTTACAGTTTTGTCTTCGACTATATATCTTTAACTATATCTTATGTGCTAAGACGTGCTTTGTATTATATTTTTTAATAACAAGACTAATTAAGGATCTTGTGGCAGTCAGAAATTTAAAAAAAATGGAACGTATAATGTAAAACGCTTCCATAGTATTACCTTACTAGACCGCTCTGTACATATAATCACGACCCTTAAATAAATAATTACCTACTCATACTTTTCTTACTTCTAACACATATTCTTATAATTGTTAGTAGATTATAACACATATACACATATAGTACATTAAAAGTATGTCACGATTACGCGGTTATATTGTTAATATATTTTCCTCGTTAGATTTATAGCACCTTAGTTTTGAGACAAGTACAAATAAAAATTTTGGTATTTTAAACATCACTGCAAGGGCAGACACGTTAATAACTGCTTGCGGAAGATTATCTTGACAAATATTTCAAGATAACAGCTGTCAGAAAGACTTCGCATATCGCTTAGTCAAAGAAATCCGAAAATAATTATGATCAGATTCTCTCCATGCTCAAATTGAAACCGGATGTATCGTTTTGCCAATTTGTTTAAATCTATCACAATCCCCTTTTGCGAAATATTATTACGCGCATGCTTAACGTTCGTTCGACAACACTGAACGGTCAATTTGCTGAAGCCGTTCACCTGAATGATCGCATCAGTGGTAATGTTCACGTATTCGTTTAAGTGGTCATATGAATGGGAAGGCGATGGACGTTCTGATTACTGACAACTCTTTTCAGGCTCTAGACAAACAACTAATGAAGCAAATACTTTTTATAATTTCATCCTTTTATGTGCATACAAGTATAATATACCACGTTAATGTCAGATGCCTTTTTGCATACTTCATGTACAGCTTACTCAGTATGTAATCTATTCATGATTGTAGGATTATTATTAGAAGCGTTCATTTAGATTCTTAAAGTGGAAATCACAAGCAAATTCTTCTGCTTATTTTGCATTCAATTACGTTTTAGGTAATCTGATTATATTTAATGTTCCTCTAGAAATATTTATTGATTTAATAGCTTACACAAAACATATCATTTTGATTTACTTGAGTTCAATAGAAATTGGAAAAAACTTTTAAATTGTGTACGCGGATTCTTAAAAGGAAGTTAAAAAATTAAATTACTAAGTAGCATATACTTACTATTGTTATAAAGCAGTAATGGAGCATTTAAAAATGTTTTGGTTAAAGCACGTGTAAAAAGTGTCAGCTGAATCATTTTATAATTAGGTAAATACAAGTAATACGTTTTTAACGATTTTCCGGCAAATGATACGCAAAGTAGCTAGTTATTATATTGTGTGCTATTTACCCATGTATGATGTTAAGAGTATGTATGCCCCGACCCACAAACGAATTACGTAAGTATCATATTGTCGCAACTTTAAATCGCATAGAAATCAGTCTTAAAAATAAGTAAATTCATACCATTGAAATACAAATAAAAATATTTACTTGTTCCAATGATATATATTTTTATATCATAACATAATAAATGTCATTTTTTACATTTTATAATCTACCTATATGTTAACCCGTGAAGAATAAACTTTGTTATCTTATCTCCCTTGTTATGAATCGAGTTCCTCATTTTTTTTTTGGAATCTGTTTACGATCTTTAGTGTTACCGATAAAAAAAACTTATAAACAGATCGTCATTCCATGGTTATGGTCGAAGTTTAAAAACTAGGAATGATAAACCATTGAAAGAGCGCCTTCCCAAGCACCTTTCACCATTCACATTCTTATCAGCGGTAATGCACAATATTCTAGTTCGAACTAAATATTGTTTTTCACAGCACAAATCTTATCAACACTTCGATAACAGTAGATATTGCGGATATCTCTTTCAGAACAAAATTATTTAGATGAGGAGATTAATAAGATTAAAATTTCATTGCTTTACTTAACATTGTTGAATTGTTGGACAACCTATACGAGTAATTGCTCCTTGGAATTTTATTATTGAAAATTTAGTGGAAGTAAAAATGTAACAAAGGTAAATCAAGTTGGATTATTGATATTAATGAACTTAGAATAGGATCATACTACATACGATTTGTGCTTACTTGGTTTTGCAAGGTGGTAAGTTTTTTTTATTTCATTGTTATCTACCACCGCCTAGTCAGTATCCATCATGAAATTGGTTTTTGATATCGATTGCACTATTGATAATTACATGGGCTATACATGAGTACAGTATATTCCAGGCCTAAAATTCATACATGTTGAACCTTCTTTCACCATAATAAAAAGATAATTTAATAAAGGTTAAAGTAACAATTAGCCGTATTGGGCGGCCTAGAATACTCCCCCCAATCCCATGCTGGCAGAATAGGATGTCGTATTAGGCGACAGAAGTCAGCCTGCTTGGTGTTAGGGCTTCACGTAAAGATTATATTATCAGTATTATTATTAAGCCATTAATATTATTACTGGTATTATTATCTTTCTGTAAATCCTGCTGGCTAGCTACCACCCTCCTGCTCGATTCAGCCGCCAAACGACTCGTCGTGTTCCGGCTGGGGGCTCGAGAGCCAGTTCTTTCTTTCTTAGCTTCATCTAATTTCCTGGCCGACAACGCATTAGTGATACCATTGGATTTGCCGATGTCCATGGGCGACGGTGACCACTTAGCATCAGGCGGCACGTCGGCTCGTTTGTCGGCTATTAACATAAAAAAAAAAGAAAAAAATAATAACATATGTATATGATAACATTATAAAAGTTTCATCAGTGAATTAGGTAGGAGTTTGATATGTGAGATTACAGAACAACCTACCCGGTTAGTGAGTGCATCTTGTGCTTTTCTGAGTATATGTCATGTATTGTCTTCTAGTGTATCAGTTGTGTTGTGATGTCCCGCAGAGAGTACGGAGCATATGGTTCTCAAACTACCAGAGCGCCCGCCACCAGAACCGAAGGCCGAAGAGAAGGATGGAGATTTTACTGTCACGCTATAACTTAGTTCCAGCCCACAACAAATAAATCACTAATTTAAAATTGGAACTACGAGTACATGTTGTCTTGTCACAATTTATTTTAAATGAGCTTAGTGGTAGAACCACTATTGTCTATGCGTGTTCATTGACATAAATGTTTTATTACATATATATTTACTAGCGATAATATTTATATATTTTAAAAGTGAAGTTACATCATTCTTGATACTGGCTTTCATTAGATAATAGTTAAGACTAAAAATTAAAAGAACATTTACCAGGGGTTTAAAAAAAGAATCTCAGAATAAAATTAAAATATTGTATTATATTACGTCGATATCTACGTTCGGTACTGATAACGATACAATAAGTTAATATTCTGTTTTTAAATCAACTAGTCATTGTTAGATTTATTTCACTGTTGCGTCTCTCAAAGGGAATAGTTATGGCTATGTCTTCCAACTGGTTGTGCAAATCGTTTAATTATAAATGCTTCAAAAATATTTCAGTAGCTTAAGATTGTTTAAAGGTATTATTAGTTATGTTTAAAGTTATTATACGTGACAAAAGTTGTTAAATAAATGTGATCTTTATTTTACCAAATCTATCTTTACACATGTATAAATTGCATGAAATGAAAAAGTGAAATCTATTTTCTCTTAGTAATTTTTTTGATGGATTAAATACATAAATAAATTATAGTTTATTTATTTGTTACTTGAATATATAGTAAAACCTTATAATTTCCCATCTGCCACTTGAAATATTCAATCGCTAAAAGCGAGTTGGTAATTTTACCGAGGGTTTTCAAGATGTATCACATCATATTTCATTCTTCAACAAGCATATTTTTTTTAATCTTAAACAGATAAAATTTCACCTGTTACAAATTCTTAAAATAGAAGGTAGACTAGAGAAGACCATTCTAAACCATTAGATTCACCCAATGTTTACTTATTTGAAAGACAACAACGAACAATTAAACTAAGTCGAAAAAATTAATGCTCATCAAGATATTGAAAATGTTTGCGATTAAAACCCTAACAAACAATGGTAGTTGGTTACTACACCATCCGACCTGAACACAAATCCCAAGTATGAATAACCAAATTTTAGATCTTGTACTAATGTTGTAATGGTTACAACATACGCATAATATTGATTTAATATTATTTATTAGCTACCTATTTCCTAAATATCTAAAAGTTAGTTTTTCTTATTGCCAATATTGAAATTCGAATACTTATACTTAATAAATAAAGGTGCAACTTTAAAAACGACTCAATATGTGATAGATATTTATTTAACGTCGTATGATTAGATATAGTTATCACGAACTACATATATATTTATATTGTTATAGACCCGTTCTATGTAAATATTGAATGAATTATTTATGTTGTGAGGTCGGTATGTCTTTAATTTATAATACCTGAACACCGTTACTACAATGGAAGAAGATATGAGTAGTTTTGATATATAATTTTAAACATGATATTAATAAATTATATAGTATTTTCTTTATATATATTTAAATATCACAAAATCTTTGGCTTCTGTAAATGTCTACTTTTCTTTGAATATTCAATCGGCATATTGTATTTGACCAACACATCGTGTAATAGGATATCGTATGTATACGTATGACAATAAAACATTTGATAAATCATTATTTATATAAAACAAAGAACGATTGTAACAAGTTTGTGTGATTAAAATGACAATTTTCAGTAACTTTATTCATTAGTATGCGCTCAATTCGTATTGTAAGGTATTAGGAGCTATTAACAACCAACCAACCAAACCAGCCTCCCCTGGTCATAGTGCAAGCTACTAAATAGCGTAAAGGCAATGGCGTTTGTACCTTTCTCTTGGAGTTCGCTTTGTCTGATAGCGTTCATGAATGGTGGTAGGATTTTTATTAGTCTGGTTAGTTACCCTCCTTAAAATTAATCGTGATTTTTTTTTGTAATTTGGTTGCAGTGCTGTAGAGCCAATTAAGAACGCGTAAGGTCTTCCATGATTCCTTTGTTATTGTAAATATGCCTGGAAGGCGTTAACCACTTACCATTACACGTTTTTCGGCCGTTACTAAAGAAAGTCTTGAGAAACTAATTATAATTATATGAATTTCTCCTGTCTTCATAACCATTGCCTAATATTATTCTGATTGACTCATTATGGGTAAAATGCTTATAATGAACGATCAACGAGATTATTTAATTACTGATTACTATAATAATTAGTTAGGTACAATACGAATTTAGCGCCTATTAATGATTAAAGGTACTGCAAATTGTCATTTTAATCACAACAATTGCTTATGTTTAATTTGATAAAAATCTTACTTTCAACTATAATATCCAGTTTAATTACCAACCGTATCGTCATAATAACCTAAACTCTGAATCTTTAGACACTGATTACGCATGGCAGTGAAATACAGTTATCAGCTAAATGAACTCAGGTTGAGTAATAATTTTTCGTTTCATGTATTTAAAAACTCATTGTAAAGAGTGACCCATGTCCTACAATTTCCGGCAGTATGTCACTAACACGAATGCAGTCGAAAATACGAGAGATATGTCCCGGATATTGATACATTGATAGCAACAATTCCATTGAAACTATACACCATTCATAACATATGATCTATTACACAGTAACATTATATAAATATGACCAGTACTGATACAAGATCGTGGTCTGCTGCAAGCTGTATTTTTATCTTTAGAATGTGAAACCGCAATTCATCCGAACATAAGTGAAGGTATATATTTGTACACGGAAACAAAGACGTAAGATCGTTTGTTTTTCTCTTTTTCATAATTATTTCATTTGTACATTTAGCCTAAATCATACGAAAACAAGTCTGATTTGACGACTTGAATATGATTTAGTTAGTGGGATTTTGATTGTACATTACATATATTACATACATTAAAATAAGATCTTTTAATATAGACAACGTGCATACATGTGTTTTATACAAACCTTTCGAAATAAAATCTTTGAGTAAAATAACAATAAAAGCAAAATTGATAACATAATTTTAACTACAAAGTACAGAACCAGAAAGAAATAGCGACTTCGTTTCATCATATTTTTGAAATAAGTATATAAGTAGCATTACATGTTTGCCGGCCGTATATGAGTAGTATAAGATTCTGTGTAACAGTAAGTAAAAAAATTCTTCTAAAGAGTTTCTTGCCGTTTTTTCCTCCAAGACTGCTTATTATAGGGCCTTACTGAGGCGATGGCGTTATTCAACTTTGAAAAGTGTTTTTAAAAACATACTTCGAATAAAAAATACATTTCAATGCAATTCAATACATTATTCAGTAAAAAGGATCTATGATTTATACATGTAAAAACTTAAAAATGTATACATTTAGGTTATCGTTAAGGTACTTTCTCTCAAAGCCACTTTAGTGTATACCCTGCTGATAGATATCCAAATCGAAATGCAGGTAATTAAATATCTTTTATACAATTTACCCTGCCTATGACCCTATTCAGTATAAGTTTTGTTAGGGGTAACGCTGTACGAAAACTTTGGAATGGCGTGACGTAACTGACGAATCAATAACTTCTGTTACTCGCATTTTGACGTTTTCGAATTTCGTTCGTTTTATCAAACACAATAATTATGCATTATCTATGAGCTCTAGTCTCTTGATGGCTCAACGTAGTACTCCTTGGATTGTAGGAGACACAGTAACAAAATATATAAATAAAAATATTGTTTCTCCAATATCACTCGGCTGTAAATTATTTCTTATCCTCATTTATACTCTGCTTAATTCTTATCATTAACGTAGTTATACGAATAAATAGGATATCATCTTTGAATGCCTGTTTTTTTTATAAATATTTGATTGTATGTTTGTTTGGTCAATTCTGTACTGTATACGTTCTATTGACGTGTAAATTTATGTCAGTGTTGGTGAATGTATATTTATATTATATATTATTTATATTATATCCGTCTTAATGTTGAACAGTAAGTTGACAATCTGTGTTGCTTTGCTGAGTCTCAATATCGAGGTAAGTTTTTTTTCACTATATGTTAACTTTAATTAGTATAGATGACAATACTTAAGTACCTCTGATTAGTTTTATGTACTAATTACAGCAGGTCATTCTGATGGTAATTTTAGCTGCAGCATACCATCGTCTTCAAAATTATCAATCTCTTTACCTTGCAATATTATTACTTCATTAAATAGCTTCGCACCTCATGATGTGCGAATTCTAACATACGATGACATGAAATGTCCTTTCAAATGTTTATAGTTTATAGAATATGTACTTGGAATACACCTAGGTGACATGTAGACATAATTATGTATAGCAGTATGATAACACATAAAATAAATCAAATAGTCACATTTCTTAATTCAAACAAGACTTAAGGATTCATTTTAAGTAATAGAATACTATACTAGAAAATTGAATTATATTGTTATAAGTTTGAATATAATTTTGACTACTTGCATCATTTGAAATCATGATTGTTTATTCATTCGCAAATTCAAAATCATCATCACGGAACTTTGAAGTCATGTCCGTATAATCACACGAGAAGCTATTCAGAGTTTACGAGCAATTTATTATAAAGATACTTCACTTATCTTTTGAAATATAACGTAAATCATATCCAAATTTGCTTTGCCATTGTAGTAAAAATTTCGATATAGTACGAGAACGTTAAAAAAATACCTAGTCCCGGTTTCAAAATAACTACTGATAATATAAAATTTCATATTTATTTATCACCAAAAGAAATAAAACTAATTCAGTGTTCCGTTTACCATTCGCTCATAATTTAGGTAAATTTGATACGTATTCGCTTCACTGATTGCTTAGGTTAGCTAATATATAAATCTTAGCATATAATATCTTAATTTTTATGAACGTTAAAGAATGGATTTCATCTCCTATTCCGAGATAATCTTGTTTTAAGTTAAATTCTTTTAGAACCTCATTCAATATACATTACCATATATGTTTTATTTGTTGAAATGATGTATAAATATAAACAAATACATATGTGTGTTTGTTACATTAATGATATTGTTATTTTTTATACGTCGGTACAAAAAATATACATTAAACAATAACTAAAGACCAAATGCAAAATAATGTAAGTTATGTATTCTTTTTCCAACTTACAGGGTTCCTGGGTGGTTCTCCAATAGCCGAGTCTATTCTCTATCGCAACGGTCCACCCTCGCCAGTAACCAATATTGCTGATAGACTGGTGGTGGACGCAATCAAGCGGGCCAGTCTAACTCATAGGCCGTCTATCATCAAGTATCCCTCTGATTACTTTAACGGACCTGATGAACATTCGTCATCTTCGGGCGAAGACGATTCTTCACTCAACGATGATGAAAGGAAATTATCGAAGAAGAAACGCAATTCGAAAGTTGGACAAGACGAGCAATAAGTTTCATGATCCCTGTAATACAAATTTATACCGAAAAGCCAACCCTGACCACTCATATGTGACAATTCGTTGAAGCGACGCCTCACGGGATTTGTGAGAAACTAAATTTTTGTTTATTTAGTTCTATCTTATCCAAAACCATGCGACTAGCGCCAGTGAGTGGCCAGGAATATAATCCTAATAACCATCCAGTGTACCCATTATAACAACGTGTTCGATTATTTATTTAAATAAACCTAATATGTAATTAAATAAAAAAAATGCACTGAATTGTAATTTCGTGCAATGGAAGCAGAATTTCTATAGTTTTTCATTAATCGGTCTCAAACTAGCGCTTTAATTAGTTTACATGTAAATCTATATGCCTTATGTAAACCAATGTTAATATTATTGGTTTACCACTTTTGTTTAAGTGCATTATTATTTATTTATAATAGAATAATAGCATTACTGTATAATGACTAGAATACCGCCATCTATATGAGAGTACCGACAACTTTAGTGAGCTCTAGTAATAGGAAAAGAAAAATTTGTTACGTTATAAATTGTGATATTATGTTTTAACAATTTCACAATAAGATTATCTTTTAATATTGTTATAATGTTTTAATATTGAACTAATATTAATACGTTAAGTTTCATATCTACTACATATCTAACCATTATTTCTGCTAAATGGGTATGTAAGGCTATTATTAGTATATTTAGAATAGTCAATGATTATCAATATAATTGCGTGAGAAGGGATATTTACTGCTAATTAAAATAAAACTTGAAAGGTATTTGTTTATATGATTTCTATATGACATTCCCGCCATCTATTAATTTAGCCGTAAAACAGATAAAACTGTATATGGATTTCAATTAACTAGCGATTTTACTCTAATTCAAATAAGATTGTAGTACAATGGAGTGCAGTAGTTGTAAAACATCAGATGAAGTCTGTAAATGTTTACAATTTTCAAACGAAAAAAAATTCGTGATTGCATCAAATATTTTTAAACATACTCCCTGCTAAATAATTATTCACCCACAGTCACTAAAACTCACTACCAATTGAGCAGTTATGACGATAGTTGGATGGATAATAGGTCCAAGTCATATTCCGTTACCGCTGATTGGTTTTAGAGATGTCGTTAAGCAATCGATCTTGGTATTGCCCTTTTCTAATTTCTGGCTGTCCACCTATTTGTATTGGATAAACGTACGACCTGAACTTAACCGCTAATCAACCGAAATAAATAATATAGGTGGACGTTGTATTAAATATAATATTTGATTTTTGGGATTCCTAATATTCAATGAAAAATTGAAGTCATATTGTTTCATTTGCATACCTGACTCTCGCCCAAAACCGTCTGTCAAGTTTGATTTTTATGAATATACTGAATGGAACATGACATTTAGTACACATAGCAAAAATTGATTTCGGGAGATACTTTGAAGAGTACTTTAATCCATGAACACAAATCCTTCCACTACTCTTATTCACTAAAAATTTAAAACCAGTAGGGAAACCTTGAAATCCTAAATTACTGTGACAAATGTAAAATTATAAAATATGAAAACATTTGCCTTAACAAATTCACATTTTTAGATTTACAGCACTGACAAGCGTCCAATAAATTCCGATCCGTAATAAATATTTTTTTTATATAAAAAAATGTAGTTAAATAAAAATCTCGTGACAGGTATAAACATATTTAATGGTCTAATATAATTTATCAGGAGGTTACAGCTTTTCATTGGTCTATCATCGGCAACGCCAGCGTCGCCGAAACAAGATGTCTACAACATTTCATGAATACACTTTGCAGTCACGGGTGCAAGTATGAAGCAAATTACCGGGGTGAATTAAGTCTACTAAAAAGTAAGCAAAAGTAGACTTTATTCTTTCAAATGAATAAAATCTACCAAAAAGTAAACTTAATTCTCCTCAATCAACAAATGAACTAAAAAGTTAACTTAATTCACCCAGGTAAATTGCTCAGATGAATTAAGTCTACTCAAAAAAAAAATTGTCACGACAAATGCAACTATACATCTAAAACTACAAATCGCATACAAAAATATTGATACATCAACATCGTTGACATTAAGTATGTAAAAGATAACAATACATAAATATACAAATTGCACATTATAACGTTAAGCATTAGTAACACTAACACCTAATCCTTTGATAAGTCAAATCCAATGCGAAGATAATTGTATACATTAATTGAAGCTAGCATAGACACGTTTTATCTATATAGATAATTATTTTAATACATCACTACGTGGATTTTAATGTCTGTGCGTCGTTCGGTAAATTTTAAACTCAAGTTATACAAAAAAAAATTGTCCTTGGAATACAATAGCCGATTTATATATTCACTATGTACATATATATATATATATAGGTAATGTATATTATTCATAATAATTATATGATTATTAATAATGATTACCCATAAGGGTAATCATTCTTTGTACAAAAAAATACCACATTATCAATGTTGTTATATACTTCAAAAAAATATAAAAATATTGTATTAAAATGAACCACTAGTAGTAGACAAAAGAGAACAATTTGAAATTTGTACATTTGTTTTTCTAATTTTATGGCATTTAACAGCATAACAAAACATTATATTATACTTCTACAATAAAATACAATACTCTTTATAGCACACCAGAAATAATTAAATTATTATTGTATTCAAAAACAGAAAGTGAATGCATGCAAGAGGCGGTCTTTGCGCTCAAAAAATAACCTCTTCCAGACAACCTACGGTTTAAGCAATAAGGAAGTGAAAAAAAAACGAAAATACTTTTCTACGTTTACAGCATTTAAAAATAACAATTATGGATTTTATCCAAAAAAATTAAGCATAATAATTGAAATTATTATTAAAATTTTATGACTGGATACAATTAAATATAGAGAAATATGTTTTACACAAATATTGACAGTGTCGTAAGTAAAACTAAGGATTTTTTTTGTCACCGTACTACATTAACACAATTGGGATGACATGACAGATCCTGTATAAACATAAGGTTATATATAAACGGTTAGCCTCCACATATTATTATGTCAACAAATGTAATCGCTGTTATGTAATTCTTCTAAAACTTTACATTTGTTAACATTATAAATTGGCTCCCTACCTATCTAAGGTAAATTTTGATTTTACTTAATGTTTCATGTTACATTCATATTGAAAATAGTCACTAATCGGACTCATGATTTCCCACTAAATGATGATATCTATAAAATTATGTTAAAAGATTTTAGATGTTTAAAATATTTTGATTTGATTTTAATTTGTTGTCATTCTATTTACTTTTCACTTTTCGGAATATAAATGAAACATCAAAATTGTTGTGCACATTATCATGTTCAACACGGCCGTCTATTCAATTATTATACTTAGTAATACTGCGGAAACTAACGAAAGTAAGCCTCATTAATCGTACAGTGTTCTATTTTTATATTATTTTCTCTTTTCAAGTTCAATTACAAGCATATATATTCATATATGAAAATTAAAAGCACTGCTTTGAATGATACATAAAAATGCCTTATACAGGAAAATCATAATTCCATTCAGTTAAAAATAGTACGGCAATATAATGTTACTGGTCTGTTTCATAGAGGAACAAACAATGGAGTCTATTTCGGATTTTTTTCTTTGTAGCACTATTTCCACATATAAATGCCAGTTAAAACATTGTAATTAAATATGTTTTTACCTAAAATTGAAATTGCAATTATGTCACTGTAGTTAAATAAAGTATACAAAAATAATAATCTTCTACCGTTAGTTTAACTATTGATAGAAAACATGACTTCATCTCAACAATTTATTTCTAAATCACTATCAACCGGGTTTGTAATAGTACTAATTAGAAGGAAGTTTGAATAGATTTTTAATCATCATATTCAGAAACTCTTGACCCTCGCAATTTAATTTCGCTAATAACATCTAAATAAATACTTGGTCTTAATTCACCCTGTCTCACTTGTACTGTTGTTGAAGTAGATGATACCTTCAAAATGTAGTCACATAAAAACAGCTTTATCACAATGTCTTTTATATGAGCAGTATTTCATTAATAATCACTACATCAATAACTGATGATGGCAATGAGATTTAATTGATTTTTTTTGATAGAAACGAACAAAGACATTCTTGAAATATCTATCTATACCTTATTATGTTAAACTGTATCGTTAATTATTGATCACTGTCATGATTATTATCTATGAGTGATTCTGATTCACACTTGTCGACTACAATATTAATAACACACAAATCACGATCCAAGCATACGTTTTACGTTTGAAACTATTCCAAATTCAAAATAAATTAATTTTGGTTCTTCTTATAAATTGGCACATTTAAAACTCAATTATAATATAATACTGTTTGGTAACCAATTGCGTCAAAGACTTCCGATAACGAACGCTTACAATCTAGGAATCATCTACATGAACAACCACATTGGCTACTGATTCGTCGGCGAAACGAACGTGAATGTTATCTCGAGGATATAAAGGATGAGATAGAAAAGGGTTCCATGGATTGGTGTCCAAACAGAGCGTATTGATTACACGAGAAGATCTATTGATCTTACGCTGATTAAAGATATATCTACAATGGTCAGGGGAAAGGTGTGAAGGATAAATTGATTCGAACTGCAAATAATTGTGGTTATCTGGTTTTTTGCGACAACGACATATTTGAGGAAGGAGAACGGGATGTCTTTGCAGGATTCGATCGAGGCGTGAATGCTCAGGATGCGAAGATGGTAAGATTTGTCAGGCCGGCTCCTGCTCAGCAGACGTCACAAGAATAGGAATTACCGGTACCTTTCCCGTTATATGATTTTCACTTGGCGAGCTGAAAATAGTATTAGACAAAATAGAATATTAATACTCCAAGGTTACACAAGCACCATATTTTGTAGTTATAAAAGTATCAAAACAACTTCGATTGTATCTGATTCGATTAAATATTTACATAAAAATGTTGGCGACTCACTTTTTTGATTTGTTGTGTTGATGATGAAGGTGATCCTTCTGATCGTGTCCATTCATGGCTTGGCCATTAGGAGTTAAAATGTGCGTCTTTCTCATACTGGAGTGACTTTGGCTTCGGTGCATATGTCCATTAGGTGCCTCCGGTTTGATATCGGACATTCCTATTATTGAATTGTTTTTAGGTAATGATTCTGGCCCATTTTCTACCGATAAGTGATTATGGCTTAAGTTTCTCGATTTCTCATTGATATGTTGCACGAAATTGTTTTGTGCCATAAGTCTGTTTTCACGTGCTCTAGCTTCGGGAATTTTGATTTCTATATGCTCATCAAGTGACATGGAGTCGACAGAACTGAGATCTAATGTATCATTGGAGAACGTTTTCGGAATGGTGCCCAGCATACGATCTGAAATTAAATTAATTATTTTTATTTAAGTACGTAAATTATATTTTACAGTTTTTATATTGACAAACCAACAAACGAGCAGTCACGACACCTGACAGTAAACATTCAGCACCGTGCATAGACATCCGTAACACGAAAGTCATGAGCTACGCGTTACCAGAACATAAGGAAATGGGGGACCCGCTTATTACTTTAGAACATAGACACAAATACGAAGAAGTTATTAATACTGATAAAGTAGATTTATACATGTCTGGATAAATAAGATCGTGCGATACTTAAATCGAGTGTAGTAAAGGCCCCTGTTTAGGTCAGTGACACTTACAAATGAGGCGTTCCATTTCAATCTTCAGGAGTAGCAAAATATCTATAACCATTATTAAATTGAATATATTGGTGACCATGTACGGGTTGCGAGTGCGTTCACTGCTATTATATATGTAAAAGTATGACAAACAGGAAAACATACCTAATTTTTGTGAGGTGGAAACCGTAGCTCTAAGTTCATCTAGTTGTTTCGCAGAACACAACGGAGTATCCACTTCGTACGTGTTGTTGAATCTGGTGTAGTCGACCTAAACAACAAGTCATCAATTAATGCGAGTGTTCGTAGTCGACCTAAACAACAAGTCAATTAATGCGAGTGTTCTTTAGGAAAGGGTTTTTATGAATGATTGATTGATTTACGGATGTAACATGATTGCACAGAATCAAATCAATTTGTTTGAGTACTCGAGTTCAGCATTATGATTAAAGATTTCATTAGTACCTAAATAAAAAACATTTTACATAACATTAATTACCAAATATTTAATTATTTTAATATATGCATACAAACTCCATACATAAACAAATATGTAATCATCAGTGCAACAATAATGATATTTCTCAGAAGGCTACGTAAGTTGTATTTATTTCCTTATTGGGAAACCATAAAACAAGTTATAGATACGCGCATTGTACTTATGCTAATCTTCGAGTCTCACACGTCTCAACTATGATCTCACTGGCCGTATACATAGGTATAATGTAAGTCATTCTATAGTCTTTACACCTACATTCTATTACAAGGGGGAAAATATCATGTATTACTTTGAGGTTATTTCATTTTACATGAGAGACATAAATATAGATCATTAATTTGATATTTTTTGTAACAGTTATTGTTGGCAAGAACTCGAGTTATATGTGCGTATCACTTATGTGGAAAGCCGAAGGAGGGTAAAACTTCTGATTCATTTGATTCATGTATAAATCGTAGGAATGATGTTATATCCAAAACAATCTAAAAATAGTATCTAGTAATCTTAGTCTCCACGATCGGGTGGATCGATTGTTTAATTATGATACCGAAAATCTGGTTACGGAGAATATAAGAGGACTCCAGGTAGAGTTTACTGAGGTCAGTCTATGTTTAATAGTGCGCATAAAAATTGGCGGATTAAATTTTGTTTCGATATTCAAAATATTTATGAAAATAATACGCAGTTTTAATGTTGATCTGTTGTTTGTTTTACCTGATAAACAGGAAGTCAAACTTGTACTATATTAACATCTTCCTCAACTGTACATCGGTTTGAGAGTTAATTGCGTGTTAGACATGGAAAATTTACATAGATTTATTTAAACGAGTGAACTTATTCGTACTAGAAATCTACTAAAATCCTTAGTAAACTGCGACTTACCTCATATTCTCCCGTGTCTTTTCTAAACGATACCATCGTTTCAAATCGATGGCCCCACAATATTTCAGATGGTAAAAAACTACTTCTTGCTTGCGTTGTCATACCGGTAGACTCAATCACGCCCTCTGGAATTTACAAATATCATAATTTATTGTATTGAATGAGAATAAAATAAAATAAAAAAGGCCTGAAAATAATAAAGGCCTATGCCCAGCAGTGGGCGTTGTCCGGCTGAGATGATGATGGTAATGAAAATAAAATAAAATAATAACGTGAAAAAAAACATCCTTTGTGACTGGTTTGCTTGCTGAAAGATGATAATTAAATAGTTTTTTTTTTTGAGTCAGTCAGTGCCAAAGTTATGGGTACTTGGAATGGTAAAAAAATGTGTCTTTTCTGACAGTTACAGAAAATATTTTTGGCTTCCTTTTTGTGAATATATGTATCATCAACTGAACCTATTAAAGAACGCGAGCATAAATTTGATATTCCAATTAAAAATACCAAATTATAACATATTAAGTAGGACTCATGGAATTAAAGAATATATCGCTCAGCTATATTTACTAGCAATCTCGGTAAAAATGCTAAATGTGAATAGTCACGATTCACTATGAGATCCTCTACAACAACTTATATATAGAACTTATCAAATCTAATTGGCCCTATTTACATAGGCATACGTAATCTAATAACACAAGTTTGTAATATGCTGTAACCGCATTCGGAATCCGACAAGAGATTCTTAAGGTATCAACAGGTTATAGGTTACACAATAAACGTATAATTATAGATATATACTTAGTTAGTACTAAGTGCTAGTGCAGGTGTTGTACCGCCATTCGTCCGCACTCATACAAAATTAAGCGGATAAAAGTTTTGTAAAGTCATCATAGTATGTATGTATATATATAGACACATTGGCAAAGATCCAAGCCGATACGATTGTTAGAAGTGATGGTATGTATTTATTGGCCAATCTACAGAAAAACTTGCACTCTTCCGCATTTCTGATGTTTGTATATGTATTTATGGTGGCGATGCCCTTCGCAGGGCGATGTTGAGAAATTAGCTTTCAAAAAATACAAACGACATGTTGTATATATATGACATATATAAATTTTGTTACAGTTCACACCGTTTGATTTACGACCGCTGGGTGTGATCAGGTCAAAGATTTTGAATTCCGACCTCCCAACTTAAAAATAGGCTGCGTATAATAAAAAAATACTAAGATCATTCAATATCCTTCAAATAACAGTGAAATTACACCTAACATTGAGGGAAATAATAGTTGAATATATTTAAATATAGATAATAATTATTACATACTATTTACGTTATTCAAGTGATGATATATGAGGCTGCGACTTTCACAACAAATCAGTTATACATATATGTTATTGGAGATGTCTTGAGCTTATCTTTTGTCATAAAAAGTCTTTTTTTAATGATTTTGCTATAATTATAAAAATTGGGTCTATTAAAATATGACACTACCGAGGTGATTTTTGTACAGGGCAATTTTTTTTCAACATCTTTATGACTACTTTTAACGAAAGTTCTGGATCAGATACGAAATCTTTAATGGGTTCACGTGAAAATTTCTATAAAATATTAAATTGTATTGTATTTCATATTACATGTTCGATCGGATGTTATGGAAGTCTACAGAGCACAAAATCACACAAATTAAAGTATGAAAAAATAAGTAAAATATTATTAATGAGTGTTGAATATTATTAATTTACAAATAATCTTAAAAATATTTGAGCAATCAGTTTTGTAATCACTATATTCTGGTATTTTACAACAATTTCACGTACCTAACATAACGACAATCTCGAATCTCTCTCGGAGCATATCAGACGCGGAGAGATTGTACAGTGGCGATTTCTCATTGATTTTGTGGACGATAGTCATCGGCCAAATGAACATCAGTCTGTCTTCCTCTCCATCAGCCCCAACCTTTAATTCTTGTTGGTAAAACGGTAAGACTTCCCCTTCTCTCGTGATCTGATGCGTCATAAAATGTCAAAATGTTATTTTGCAAATTCCAAGTTAACAAACACACATTGATTCTTATGTTTAAAATAGTTTTCAAAACTAAACAAATGTTTGGAAAATTAACATTGAAGCATACAACAATTTGAGAACATCCGGAAGACCTTAATAATAAAATTATAGTTAATAATTGCATGCTTGTTAATCTAATTAACAAGGTTAGTATTCCAAAACCAGAAGAATATTAGAAACAGCATTTGTACAAACAAAGTGTTAAGTTGCTAATATTTACGTAACTAGACGATAAGTTTGGGTCTTTAACTTCAATTAACATAAGCTTATGTATATTATTAGAGGTGAGAAAATAGTTAAACACAAAGCGCAATAAAATTCAGAAACAAAAAGAAAAACTAAAGGCTACGATGGTTTACAGCAAATTGTATCCGTAGATGGGTCCAAGTTTAAATAAATAAAAAAACAAGCAAATCAAAGAGTAAAATAATTTACAATATTAAGGCAACATTCACACGAAGACGAAAAAATCATAAAAAATGCAAGTTACGCACATAATTATAGGGTACCTTTTTCCTAATAATCTGCGCGCGAACATGCGCTTCCAAAATATGTGATTTTCGAATGTCTCCCACTCGAAATAGGAGACAAAATTCTCCATCTCTGAGGCATATCACCGCGTTCCTAGAGAACAGGAGTGTGGTATTACGCTTTTTGGCCCTCGCCAGCTTCGCGAAAATTAGACCCACCTATGGACAACAGAAAGCAAAGGCTTGAGATTTGAAATGACATTCCAAATCTCTGAAGTGGAAATCTGATATTCATTTGTAGAATATCAGTTAACTACTTGGTTGCTTTATTAAATGGTGTTATGTTTACTGAAGCGTGCTGACTGAAATCCCCAATCACTAACCAGTATCCGCTTTGTCGTGATAATATACCTTGCGGCGGATTATTTGCGCTCTTATGTGTGCCTCGACAATATGAGACTTTCTCATGTCTCCGACTCGAAACATTAGACACAGTTGTCCATCTCTCAAACAAATGACGGCATTTCGGGAATATAACAGGGTCTGGGCTCGCTTTTTTGGTCTAGAGAGTTTTGCAAATACTATTCCCACCTAAAAATTGAACATTTTTGAAATGGCATTCACGATGATGTCGTAAATAGTTTTGTCGTTGGTCTTAAACGTTTTCAGACTGAAACTGAGCACAACGAACCTTGAGTCAGTATTTCCACGTAAAACACGTGTCACCTTACAGATAATTCTATTATTTGTCTTAGTTTGTAGCCAAAATATTGGTATTTAAATATTCAACTGTAATAAGGCAGTTTTGTTGTAATATTTAAGAGAAGATCTGTATCATAATCCGATATGTTTGTATTTTTGGCTCGTTACCAAGATTATTTCAATATTAAATTACCTATCATATTAGCTTTAGTGCAGGTAAGTTTTTAATGAGTATATATTGGATTTTATAAATACAATTTACTTTTTCAATTATTAAGAAGTATGTGGTCAGCGATATCAATTCCTATCACAAAGTTTAGAATAATTAATTTTAAAAAATAATCATAAATATTGTTGTTTATAATTAAAAGTTTTAATGCATTTTAACAATAACGACACTAGCGTTTGTTAATATAAATCTGTATAATGTAATACAATAAACTTATTAGATCAAAATACAACTCACCATGAAAGCTTGAATGAAGACACCGACGATGCTCTGAAGACACATGACAAAAATCGCCTCCGGGCATTCTTCATTAGTTGTTCTGGATCCATAACCAATAGTGTGTTGAGTTTCAACGGAGAAGAGGAAGCAGCCGGTAAATGAGTTAACGTTGTTGAGACAGGGAGTGAAGGTTTCATTGCGGCCGGGAGGTGGAGGGGTGAGGTCGCCGTGGGTGAAGATGATGAGCCACCAAATGAGTGCAAAGAGCAGCCAGGATAGGATAAATGAAAGGGCGAAGACAAGAAGTGTCCAGCGCCATTGTGCGTCCACGAGGGTCGTGAAGATGTCCTGAAGATATCGGCGTCTGCGCTTGGCCACGTTCCATTGGACGACGTTGCAGTCTCCGTGTTTGAAGATGACGCGCTTTCTGACGCGTCTCGCTGCGTAGCGGGCTTGGCGGTATCTGAAAGTACGTAATAATCCAATTTTACATTAAAGTTATTTTGGGGATAATTTAATGTTGGTAAATGACAGAAAAATAGGTGAAAGAGCCAATGAATAGTTTCACTATAGAGTTATTATCGTAAATACTTGTACAGTGAAAAAGATTTTTGAATTTTGGACAAAATGACTCTGTAAACTCATAGCCACTCTAAGATGTTTTTTTGCAATTGGCGAAAAATAAGACACTTTCCCACGACTATTGAATACAATGTAAAAATTTTGTTTATTTATACATTTGTGATTTTTAATTAGGATATCAGTTAAATACTCGTGAATCATTTGTCGTTTGATGTTTATTTATAGGAGATCAAATAATAACATATTTAAATATATTTTGGTATCATTATTTCTATTTTACTCTCTAAAACTTGACATCTGCATGTTAAGGTTTTTATTTTATTTTAACTAATTTTTTTCCACAAAAAGTAGAACTATTCTCTATAAAAATATTACAATTTTTCCATAGAAAATTCTAAAATTTTCTTTAATATTCTACTATTACGTATTTTCAAGACATCCTGTTTTCCTCCTTCTTCTATTTGCGTTTCATATTTCCATGCCTATAAAACGATGAATAAGATAATTATTAATTCTATGTTGTTATATTTTTTCACTAAGCAATAATAATACGTATTACAGTTTTAACCTGTAAACCTGCATATACTTAAGTAGTTTGTATATTAAAATTTTATGTTTAAAATAATAAATTTCTCGATAGCAAATTTCTAGTATCAGGTCTGCCGGAACTAATGTCTTAAGAAATAAGAAGTACCCTTTTACATCTTTAAGATCCATACACTGTTAAATTTTGTGTATAACATCATTATGAATAAATACGAGAAAATACATATATGCATATTTGACTGTAAATGTCCGCGGTGCATACATGCGAGTAGTTATAATTACTAATATCAGGTTTGTCTAAGGCACCTTAAAGCTACCTTTTCTACTCGTCGCGCACCGAACAGCGGACGAGATAACAGCGCCAAATCCCTCTAGTTGAAAGTCAAGAGATATATCTAAACCAGCATTCATCATCATTTTAATCTCACAATAACCGCGCATTTTGGTGAGATTTTTTACTCACCCACCGTCCTTCTAGAAATATGTTGCACGTGTTACGGTTGGATAATCAATAATAAGCTGGTCACAATCTTCGACAATGAGTCAGTGCTGCCTTTATGGTGATCAGAGGACCAGGTCTATCTTATTTATGAGACCTTTCTTAGGCAGGTCAATATTTACCATAGCGGTTCGGTTCAATTTTTTAGTGTTCACTGGATTTAGAATAGTGTAATTTTAATATTGCTAACGATTTTAATTGTAGGCACCTCACAATTTGAATTTGGATCCCACTTGATCTTGAGGGCCTAGGCTGAAGCCTAGTTAGCCTATAGGAAAATCCGGCCCTGTTGGTGATGTATTACGAATCTCAACTCGCAATGATCGTTTATCATCGGGTAGCCCGTTTGATCGATTTTCGCCTATTAACGTAAAAAAGGAAATAGAGAAGATGAAAAACAGAGCGATATAATTGAAAAAGACGGTATACCTCAACTCCAGTAACATCTAAAAATCTATTTCTATATAGTTCAAGTTATTAGGTGAACACTGTCTAGAAAGTTGAAGCTTGAATGAAAGATGAATTAAGAAGATCTACTATGGATCATTGAAACAAATGTATTGAAATGTTATTCATCTAGGGAATTCAACCATGTAAAAATAAGTCAAACATTCAAAGTTTTATTATCACTATTGTTTCAATTGCAGTTTTAATATCTTATGCACGTCATAAAGCATCCATTTTCTGTTTTATTACGAGTAATAAAAATCATAAAGTCAGTGCACTTAAATCTTGACGTCAGCATTTGTGCGATTTAGCGGCTTCGTGTCAAAGGCCATTTATTTGAGTTAAGCAAGGATATCGAATCACGGTCGTAAACAATACTTAATTACTAAACAAATATAATAAATCAGTGAGTGCTCAAATTCTGTTTGGTAATTCTGGTTTTTATTTAAGTATATATTCAGGATAAAAATAAGATAAACATAAAGAAATAAATACGAAGTCAACACAAAAATAAGATCCGCTATAATTGGCTGATACGCCAAACAACGCATGACGGCTTCCTCCAGGAAGGCCTAAGTTCAAATCGTGCTCGTACTTCTAATTTTTCAAACCTAGCGTGATTTTATTGAAGATGTGTTTGCCTTTAAGAGAAAAGCTCTTATTGACAGATACATCTCCATTAACTCTTCCATTGAGAAGAGTCCTGACTGACATTGGGATAGTAATTAGTTTATGGCATAGTATAAGGATATTATAATTGCTGCTATAAGCTTTGTTTTGAGACTAGTTCTGGTTAAGAAGCCTAGTACGATAAACGCAGTATGAGAAACTCCAATCGATCCGAACCGCGATACATACAGTGCACTGAAATAATCTACTAATGGCCATGCAATCATTCACTTTAATGGTAGATACAATTTGTACTACAAAGAAGATTCGTTCTATGAATAGCTTTAACCCAACCATACGTCTGTCGGACCACAGACAACAAAGAGCTCCGTTGACTGAAATATAAAATGTGATTTATTTTATTACCAGTAAAAAAATTAAAGTTGCTGAAATCAATTAGAAATATATAACCTCAAGCTTTTTCAGAGATTTCCAACTAAACCAATTTTATTCAAAAATAAGTAGAAGAGACATACGGGGTGAAATATGCTAAAGCATCTTTAATTAATTAGTGTTGAAACCTTCAAGCCTCTTTTAAAGCCCGATCAGTACCTACTGCACATACATATATGTACTGGAAATTTTTAATTTTTCGGTTACCTGTATGGCTTTTTTATTAACTTACTACTTATTTAAGTATGTAATAGTGCTGTATTTACGGATAATGGCAGCGATATAATGACAAAAGAACATGAAATAAATTTTATGGGCTCCGATATTTCTATTTGACTATGTAATCTTGAAATATAAATTAATATTGGGACATAGTCTAAGGAATTCCATCCGTCGCGTCTTACAATTTTAGTATATTTCTTAACATAATAGATTTAGATATGAAAAAAAAAACTCAAAAAACTATTTTTTTTTAATGCTGGTTATTGTGTGCGTAATTCGGTCGGTGACATCTTGAGAATTCCCCAATAAATAAAACAATTATCGGTTAATTGAAACTTTATCACTTGTTGATATACGAATAGGGGTCGTAAAATGTTGGCCGTAACGTAAACGTTACCACCTTGCTAAACCAGTTGTAACCGAGTCATTTACGGGTGTAGTAATAATACGCGATTTTTAAACATAATTAAATTTGATGTTCATTAATAAATATACATACTTTGATACATCAATAGTATAAGTTATAGAAGTAATGCTATTTCATGATATTGTTTCAATTTCATCTCATTTTAAAGTAGTAAATTTAATAACAAAATTTATTTATAGACCAATTATTATTTCCATTATATTAACGTACTTGTGTAAAAAGACAAGGACTTTATATGGTTTCATTCTGTTACATTAGACGGCCACAAATTCACAAAATGTTATATTAAATTTGCTTGTCAAGAATTATTTAAAATTAAGAAGGTTTAAAATAACCAAACCAGATAAATTTTACAATACAATCGTAAAATGTCCCAATAATTGCCTGACACGTTATGCAATCGTATTTTTTACCCAATCAATGCTCAGAATTAGACAACAATTTTCATATGGCATTGGAAAAGTATGTACCCATTGCACATATAATATTTATAAATTGGATATTTAAGTAATTACAATAAGTTTAAAATATATATATATATATCAATTTTATCAATGCTAATTTTCCACATTCACAGCACTAATTTTCCACATTTATCATAATTTCATGTTAAGCATTCACCAGTTGGAGTAGATATAATATTATTAAAGTGGCTATGGATATAATTTCTGCGGTAATTTATAGTAAAAGGCTTTAAAAAGCAAAATTAAACCGATTCTATTAATGCATATTTCGATTTTAATTAACCATAGCGATGAGAAAACTGAAACTGAAATGAGAAAAGATGATTTAACATTACTCCGACGTTTCCTATAAAATTAGGATATTAAGTGAGATAGATAGATAGAAGAGCTCGTGGGAGAGAGATTTGTCTAGCGCTACTGTATTGTTCTGTTGCTGTGTTGAGATTGCTATTTTTTTCGGACTTCATTACCTAAAAGAAAATTATAGGCTGCGCTGGCAATAATAAATAAAATCTGTTCAATTTCCTATTTAGAGCTAGGCTTGTTTAACAATGAGCTTCACGAGTACAAAACTAAAGGCTATTTAGTAAGTGTACGTACTAAACGTAACTAGAAAGTCAGCTTCATCATCATCAGTCGGAAGATGTCCAATGCTGGACATAGGCCTTCCCCATAGAACGCCATTTAGAACGGCTATTCGCCTCCCGCATTCAGCGGTTCGCCGCAATTCTGACGAGGTCGTCGGTCCAACTAGTGGAAGGCCGCCCCACGCTACGCCTTCGGGTTCGTGGTCGCCACTCGAGAAGCTTTGCTCCCCATCGGTTGTCGGTTCTACGAGCTGCCCACGTGTGGCTTGCCCATTGCCAATTCAACTTGTAAATTCTAAGAGCTATGTCGGTGACTTTAGTTCTCCTGCGGATCTTTTCATTCCGTATTTTATCACGCACGGAAACCCCGAGCACAGCCCTCTCCATAGCTCGTTGATGGACTTCAAGCTTCCTGATGAGGCCAACAGTAAAAGACCACGTCTTATTACTGGCAACACACAGTGGTTGAAAACCTTGGTTTTCAGGCTCTGGGGTATTTTGGACGTAAAGATGGATCACAGCTTCCCGAACGTTGCCCAGCCGAGATGGATTCTTCGCGCGACCTCTTTGTCGATGTTGGACCTACCTATTTGGACAGTTTGTCCTAGGTAGTCACACTAGTCGACAACTTCGAGAGTATGGTTCCCAACAATTACCGGTATAGATGTGACATGGACACTATACATAACTTTTATCTTCTCCATGTTCATCCTAAGACCAACCTGTTGGGAAACTCTACTGAGGTCGTTGAGTATAGTACTGAGGACCTCGACCGACTCCGCCATTATGACTATGTCATCGGCAAAACGAAGGTTTGTGATGTACTCGCCATTTATGTTGATGCCAAATCCTTTCCAGTCCAAGAGCTTAAAAACATCCTCCAATGTGTTAATGAATAGTTTCGGAGATATGACATCTCCCTGTCTAACGCCTCTGCAATGGGATTTATTCAGCATTGGAAGTCAGCATCAGACAAATAATATTAGAAATTCAACTAATATCTCAAACTCAGGTGGTGCAATCCTATTTTAAGTTAAATTTAGCTGCATTGACGGCGAACTGTTCCAGTTTATGAAAGGTATAAATCTGATATTGATTTATTTTATTATAATCTAAATAAAAACGAAAAACAGAAGACTCACCGATAGATAGCCATACAGCGTGTTTTTTATAACGTTTTGATTTTGTTATGTCTTTGCAAGGCAGGACATTTTACTTGGTAACAGAAATTCCACACAAAAGCTAGAAACAGACGTGTTCGCCATTGTTGCTTTATGGCGCTAAACAATGAAAGTGCCAAATATATTTACAACACGAGTATCACGAATTGATAATACAGACGAGGTAGACTTTATGGTTTTAGATTGGTTATCGCAAATGAACCGTGAGTGAGGACACCACAGTGGAAGCACTTATATTTATCAGAACAGAGCTTTTTACATTAAAACCTTTATCTGCAAGCATATTTTGCTGCGATTGCGTATGGGTTGCGTGATGTATATATATGTATATATATATCTAGCTGCATTATGAAAATTAAGGTATGAGGTAGCTAAATCCAGTATTCTCGGTATTGATAACGATAAAAATGTATTTATTGATTAAACACAAAGTAAAGTGCCCCGCTCTTCCACTAAGGCACAATATAATGTTAATGAAATAACAAAACAAGAAACAAATAATCAAACTAAACGTAACTTATAACATATTTTTTTTACTATACGTGTATATGCGTGCGTGTGTGTGCGTGCGCTTGTGCATGCTTGCGTATGTCCTAGAATTGATCACATACGAGTAGTTTTCATTATAACGTAATATCGAAATCTTTGTCGTATTTGTTCCGTTTCATTTCAGTTAGATTCACCATACTAGTTATATACAATTACAATATATATTATTAATTTAATTGCAATTTACTAATTACTATGAGGTTATAAATTAATAATATATAAATGAGCAACATACACGGTGGCTGAATGTAAAACTTTGAAATTATTTCGTATATATATATATATATATATATATAATCTGAATAAAGTTTACGTGAGCTTGAGCACTTAAAATTACGATTATTATTAGTATCTACCTATAAATACGGTGACCATTACGTATACAAAACTAATGACACGAATATAAGGTCAGTTACAGAGTCAGTTACGTCTAGTATCGCCCCTTAACAATTTTTTTTCCAATAAAAAAGGTACTGCTTGACAACAACCCCACCTGATGGTAACTGGCCATACGTAATTAATTAAAGTAAAATAACCTTCCACGTAACATAACTTATAATGATCGATTGAACTTTCAATTACATATACAACGTATAAATTAGGGTTGTTATGAATATGCTATTCCATATCTAGATAAGGGTACGGATATATATGAATAACATTTTAGGGGTTTCAGTTACGGTTACGGATGTAAAATTATTTCGGATTATCCGATTGTTTCGGATAATTTCGCTTATGGATTTCGATTATAATTTACAACTTGGGAAAATAATATAATGTATTTACAAGGTTTGACTGTATTTCTAGGTTTTATGTAATATTACAATAAAAGAATAAAACAATAGCTTTAAAAATGAAATAATAAAAATTGTCTAAAATGAGAGCGACGCGGGTAGTGTAACGGCTCGGCCGGCGAAATCCTGGCATAATGTGTTTCATTTAGACTCTGCCCCTATACGAAATAATTCGAAACTTTTTTATCGGATTTGGGTATATTTTTATTTCGGATATCCATAACGTCCCTAGTATTCATATTCTTCCGTTACAAGAGACATACAAGTTTAGTGTTACGCCTTCTTATTATGAACCATTAAATGGTCGATAAACTTAATTCCAACTCGTTTCGTAGTCAATTCTCGAGTTATGAAAATAATTTGAAATGTGGTTTAGTAGACTTACGATAGTGCGATATAATTTCATGTAATATATCTTAATGGGTTTGAAGCTATTTATCGGAAACCAAAAACAAGTACCTATATGCATTTCGCGTGGAACCTACGCCATATGCGGTTAATAATGTATGGTGCTACCTGGTTTCTTGTATATATTATTATGAGGTCATTAATATTATTACTAGTATTATTATTTTTCCGTGAAGCCTGCCTGGCTAGCTACCATCCTTCAGCTTGATCATCAGGTGGTTCGTCTGCACGTTTCATCAGCTATTTACATAATGAAATAACAATATCAGCACGAAAAGTCACTCGCTATACTCAATAGCAGATATGTTTGTTCCTATGTGTGTATGATGAAATATTAAAAGGTGAAAGTTTACATTTACAATTACTAGTCAATCAACAATATTTATTGATTGTGAAATATTGTCGTATTATATGTTATAATTTTTATCCGCATTAATTTGACTTTTTTATAACTTTTTCTAATCCTTATAATTTTCCCAATAAGGAGCCTTATACAAAACGTGTGATACATAAGTATACCTACCTATCTTTAAAAGTTTTGTAATTGTTTCATGTTGTAGCACATTCACAACATTCTAAAAATACACAATACTAGAAAATATAACAAACTCATTTGTTGCTTATTTGTTGACCGACCATAGATATTGACTGACATGCTGAATTCGGCTATAGAACAGCCTTGAGTGTTTTGACACGCCACTAACGCACAAGCTATGTAATGAAACTACTATTTTCAATATCAGTTAAATATTTTTTACCTTGAGAAATGTTTATACTCAGTATTTCCACGGATAACTTTTACATAGATTGACGTATATCTATCATAGAACTTTGGTTACGATAAAATTGCGATGATATGTAGGTCAATCAGTAACGTTTCCTATCAAACTTACTTTTGCAACTCCTCTCTCCAAGCTGATTCCGACGAGTTGATCGGTTTTCCAGTCATGAACATTGACACTTGACTTATACATCTTTTAAGTCCCGACATTCTACTCCACATAAAATATCTCAACTGCCGCTGAATTTTGTAATATATATCACAAACGCGAAAATTAAAAAGTTTGGTCTTTAGTTATTAGCCAGCGACGCACCGACTGAACGTTTACAGCGAATCCAGCGCTTCCGATTAACAGAATACTTCGACGCAAAATTGTTTTCAGTATTCGACGGCTACAAGTCGGTATTGTTTGAGTGCAATCGCGACAGTAGTTACTGAATTGTCACCAGTCGGTCTTTCATTAACACGTTAATCAAAGATTCACTGAACGCTTCCTTTATATCAAACAGAAGTACCACGAACTTCCGCAACATTTCCACGGCTACCATTTTGAGAAAAGAGAAACAAAAATGGCGACGCAGAAACCTCGACCTACGTAATTTCACTAGCACTGTTTCTTAAGAGGATCGGTCCAATACTGAAGCTAGCAGATGTTTAATGAAACCGATGCGAAGATTCGCAAACAAACACGAGTGGCTTCCCGTGCCAACGCTGCCTGTGGCGCCGCGACGCGTCGCGACGTCGCCTGGTCTAATTTGAGTAAATCTCCAGACCAGATATATTAACATATTACATTTCTATTGAGATATACGTATGATCTAATAAATATTTCGATTCCCGCTGCCAGTCAAATGATTTAGAGCTACTTAAAACAGTATGATTATGAAATCATTGACGTGAATTATACCGGATAATTGAACTGAATTTTTATCGCAATAAAGGTGACGCATTATACCATCTGGGATGGAGCGCACTGGGAATGAAATAAAACATTTCACAGAACTAATATTAGAAGACTAGCGAGTGTGTAGTAACGTTAATAAATGTCGACGTAAATATACAGACGAAGTTACACCGTTAATATGGCTTTATGTACACACACACACACACACACACAAAGATAAGAGTTACGAGGCATGGATTCGGTAGACAAATTTTTAGTTGAGTCAACTAACTCTACCCCATATTGCATATACGCAATATTAGGAGAAGAGAATGGTAGACACCAAAATTAGACACGATACTACATTTTCGATTTCAACCCTAACTAACAAGTTTATGAACTCGTGTTGTTTATACTATAAGTGTTTACGATAAATGGAATACTTAGATGTGACCTATTTTAAATATATTTTAAAGATCAGCAATAGATAGTAAAAAAGAAAACGTTTGTGTTACAAGAAATAGATTATAAGAAAAAAATACATACATTTTTTTTTAATTTTTCGTTTTAATTATTTACTCTTGAAACGAAGCATATTTTCTTGGTCTCTCAGCACACCTATTTCATCATCATCATCATCAACACAACCTATATTGTCCCACTGCCGTTCCGGAGTCTCTTGTCACAATGCGAGAGTTAAGGCCACGCCACGCTTGCCAAGTGCGGGTTGGCTGTTTTCATATACCTTCAAAAACATTATGAATAACTCAGGTGAGCAGGTTTCCTCACGATGTTTTCCTTAACTTCAGCAAGTGAAGCAGTGAGTGAATACAGCAATTTGTAATACGCACATAAATAAACAATTAGAGTTGCGTATAGGATTCCAACTCGGGCCTCCGTGCGGGAAGCCGACGTTCCAACCAATACGCTACCACTATTTGCCACCACACTTATTTGTGACAGTTTAATATATTTAACTTATATCTCATTTGCAGTTCATGATACCCGAGATGTTTTCTTTTTTCTCGTGCATTGGTTGTTATTAACAATGTA
The DNA here is from genome assembly GCA_003671415.1 of Megathymus violae. NCBI lineage: Eukaryota > Metazoa > Arthropoda > Insecta > Lepidoptera > Hesperiidae > Megathymus > Megathymus violae. The sequence continues at coordinate 3,502,206 of PDGT01000024.1, read as the reverse complement.
CCAAAATAAGTAATCAATGATTTGACATGGATTACTTTGGGAAAAGAATTATAAACTTTTACACAAACAGAACCGACATTAATATCGACGTCGCGCAGGATAATGTGACCACTAAAGCTGAAGTCTAAATAAATAAAATTGAAATCGTAACACACTAAATTAACGCTAAGATGTCATTATTTTTGGCCGTTACGCTTAATAGACAATGATATTCCTATAAGTACTTCATTATACAATGAACGAATGTCGTTCTTTTTGCCCTCTGTTTGTCGCCAAGTCAATGACTTTATGTATGTAGGTACGCTTTCCAAATGAAATTAGTCTGTCTTTGAATGTTATTCAATGAAATCATCAACGTGAAGTCGAGGTAAAAATTCGTTAAAACAATTTTTATCAGATCTTTAACATTGTGTAACATTTCCCGAAAATCTTAAAACAAAAGGCAGTTGAGGAAAATTCTTCAAGTAATACGATCTCCAAAAGTGTGCAAGGCATTTATTGGTCGCGAAGCAGTGTCATGCTACGCCATATGTTGTATTCATACTCTTACGTATGTATGTGTTGTATGAGAACGGTGGTACTCAATATATTATCACAATGTAAAAGCTTAATTTTTTAAGAAAATTCTACACCGTGTAGAGCCGTCGTTCCCAAATTAGTCCAGATGGACCCCCAGAGGTCCACAGGAGACTCGACGGAGGTTTATGTTGCGTGATAAAAAAATGGGGGTTCACAATTCGTAAGCGGGTGTCCACGAAAATGTATCTGCTTTCGTTTTTAGCTGTATAAACAACACAAAAAGAAAAAAAAATCCGTTGACAAACACAGGAGACAATAGTAATAGACAATTTTTTCTTTACCTATTTCACCTCGTATTTATAAGCATATCGTAAATGTGAAAGGTTGAGTATCCCTGCACGAAAATCACGTGACGATAACACGTGCTTATAGACTGATGATGCGGTTTGCCATTCGAACAAAAATTATCGACTGAGTTGCGTATTTCAATACCCACTGATTACGTACATATCTTCATAAATATGAGTTCATATTACTATTACCAGAGTCACTATACCAACGTACGGTATGATATAATAATTAGGTACAGTGTTGGTTCATGTTACAATTAATTGAGTTACTATGCCGACAAACGCATTTTTGCAATTAAATATAGCGCTTGCACCATTGTAAAGTGAGAAGGCCTTTACATACCGGCATAAAGAATAAGGTCTATCACTTAACCTTACAAAAACACTTAGTTGCGTTTAATCGTGAAGATATAGTTACAGTTTCTATTCTATTGGTGACCCTGGGTCTCCACAAAATATTAGGAGAAAGAACATTTATCACGCTGTCCACTTGCAAATTAGCATAATTCACACATCTTTGATAAGGTTAAGAACTCTCAAGTATGCGCAGGATTCATCTTCCTTCGTAGAAGCAACATAATTAATTTTCAACACACAAATAAATTTGAAGTTTGGACTCGGATCCAATGGCCGATGTTAAGATTATCGATGCTTTATTTTCAATAAATCATTGCAACATCGATTTAGCTGTTTTTTCTTCTGTTTATGAATTGTACAAATTTTTTGGAATAGCTGTCAGAAACGTTGGAAATTTGGATAGTTAGATATATTTTTAAAACTCATTGTCTTGAAAAAAAATGACGTTCAGTTTGATATTTGTGTTCAATAAACGGTATGTCTGTATGTTTGTCCATAGGCGACAGTGACTGCTTAACATCAAGTAGCCCGTCTGCTTTTTCGCCGGTTCTTAATATAATAAAAACCGAATCTGCTCCTTAAATCCTTTCTTGGCGAACTGACTTGCTGAAATACATCACACAGCCTAATTCCCTGGAGATAGGGACATGTAGTAAAATAAATATACTTAATATTTTTTTACTAAGTGCCCTTATCACTTTATTCGAAGCTGGTCGATGGTTGTAAATTCATTGTAGTTTGATAGAACTCACTTAGTAATTTTAATCTATACTTTATAAATAAAATTGGAGTGTCTATTTGTAATACCAAAATAACTTTTTTTTTAATTTTTGTCTGTCTGTCTGTGCGTTTAGGCTAATCTCTGAAACGCCTAGAACTATTTTAACGGGACTTTCACGGGCAGGTAGCAGATGTAACAAGGAGTAACTTAGGCTACTTTTATTTCTACACAATAACTTTTTTGTTAAATTCCACGCGGACGAAGTCGCGGGCACAGTTCAAACGGCTCACATTAATTGTAGTTTATCAAAAAAATCAAGAAGTATTTTTATTGCGGGGTTTATAATTTTATAATAACAATGCCATAGTGAATATGATATTTTACGAATTTTTTAATACTAGGTACTCAGACTGTTAATAAGCGTACATTACATAAAACTGGCACAAATATGGCATAATTAAATGTCATATATATTTTTTATTATTTTTTGTTGAAAGTTATATCCAATCATTTATTTTTATAAAATATTTTGTTTTGACTGTCTAATTCGTTACACTATACTTTAAACTTTATACAAATATTTTGTTTTTTAAATTCATTTTCATTTCATTCATGCCGCTCGTAAACAGACACAGGGCAGTAAAACGCATTGAGTTTATTCCGTACATACAAAGAATAAAAAAGGTTGAAATCATCCCTAAATTTAAGCCAATTTTCTTCATTTGTGGTGCACCCTGCTGAACGGGTGAGGCTATAAAATACAAGGCCTCCTCTTGGAGGTCGTCTTATCATTTTACTCGTAACCACCTAATTTAATCCTGAAAGTACTCGTCCATGGCGGTAGGATTCTACACTTCCCTGTCTGGCTACCACCTTTCTAGCGTCAACGGTGAAACCGTTTTTAATTTATTTGTGTTCCATTATCGGAGAGCTAGCAGTGATAGAGGTCGAGCAGTAGCAGACTCTGGTGTTACGGACGTAATTACATACCATCAGGTGATGCGTCTACTCGGTGGTAGGTTATTGATATAAAAAGTGAGTGCGTTTGGCTTTGTCTAGGGCACGACCTTACCCCGAGATGCTTGTATCATGATATTCATATATAAACAACCTAACAAAGTTCAGTAACATTACAATGTCGCTTAATAACAACATACTTTATAGTAGGAAACCCAAATAAACAAAGCTATTACGATAAATGAGTAATATAGGTGCGGCGATCGGTTCGAAAAATAAAACACTTATTACTGTTAGTTTAAAATACAATTGGTAATAATTCTCTAAACATTACCTTCTGCATAAACACAAACAAAATTCGCAATCTCTCTTTATAATTTACATGTACCACTATATAAATCTATTGAGTTTCTTTGTATGTTTCGAGATAACTCAAAAACGGGTTAAACGATCTTCATGAAAATTGTTACATAGTGAGAACACGTGATTGCGCTGATGAGATGTTTTATAAAATCTATCTATCTTTATAACTCTGTAATGTCTCTCTGTCTGTACATTCCATTTTTTTGTCAAATTTCGTGATAAATATTCGTTTTGTGTCACACTGACATCAATTGGATTACTTTGAAAATGTTTGTCTGTCTTTCTGTCTGTATGTCCCGTTAAGAAAGGCTTGACCCATCTTTATGAAAATTGGTATGTAGTGAGAACACGTGCAGATGATACGCTATATAAAAATATCAGTAAATGTCTAATCAAGATAAAAAATATGAAGTTTTAAATAATCATGTATATATAATTAATAGTCCAACTCAAACAAAGTCGGACGGGGCCACTAGTATTAGTATATATAGAAGAGGCATCGGAAATAATTGTTAACAGGTTTTATCATGCGTTTCATAATTTTTTATACAAATGTAAATGAATCTTTATCATTGTAATAAAAATCACATGAAAATCTACGCAATATTTTTTGAGATAATCGCGTGCGGGCAGACAGACAATAATTTGTTTTATACTACATAGTCATAAAAATTTTAATAACATTTATAGGCAAAATAATTATAACATGCTCTTTTTGTGTATATTAATATTATAAAGAGAGAGTAAGAATTTTGTGACTGTGTATATGCGGAATATAATTTCTGGAACTAAGGACCTTTTTAATTAAATTCCTACTATTAGTTTACAATTTACAAATTTTCAATAGTTAATAAAATATTTTATTATTCATCCACTCAAGTATTAATACATTTTTTTTAAAGTAACTAGAATTCAAAAAATTACCTAAGTAGGAATTGACTTAAAAATATATTTTTACACTACTTGTTGAAAAATTCTTTCACCATTTGAAAGGTACATCATTCCGGATGCACATAGTGTATATGTATGACAATGAACATTAAAAAAGTCGACGCTGGCCGGTAATAGTATATAAATCCCCGCAATAGATAGAAATAAGAATACTAAAATAACGTCATCTAAGGTTAACACCAAACGTTTGTTGACATTGCATCTGGTATCGCAGTAGTTGAACCGACGGACAGTATGTGACATGAAGAGAAACAGGTGTGAACTTGTCTTACTAAAACCTCATCGCAACGTTCTTACACCAATGCCAACAGAGAAATGAAAATATAAAGATTATCGACTAAGTAGGTATTGCCAAAGATATAAATACGCGCCTTGCGGTTTATCCAAAAAGTAACCTTCGTCAAGGCAAGGCTACTAATATTTGGAATTGAAGTTAAATATTGCAGGATCACTGGCTCGAGTATGATGAAGTCTGACTTTGTTTTAATCGCAACATTGAACTCATATCGCAGCAGTACTTACTCTGAGTGCAACCTTTCCTTATCTTTTAGAGGGAATAATTCTAACAAATCACATACTCATATTGTAAATGTTCATTGCGTTGATATATATTTAAAGTTTTACGTCCATTTGTTATTAATATTAATCATAACAGATTTTAGCGTATTGTATTACCTTACCTTAACTTACCTTATTCTTAACTGTACCATCTTATTATTGTTGTGCATGTTTTCCATTATAACTCAATCTACGGACCTCTTCTACCGTTTTAAATGGCGCAATGTGAACATAAATGCGATAAAAATACTGAACGACGATGACATAGTAATTAGAATCAAGTTTATACCTTCGTTGTGTTTGTTCAAGATCACGTGGAAGTCTTTGCCTTGGTAGTTGTTTAGCTCATGCGTCAGGTGATGACCGGGGCAGCGGAACAAAGTCCGTAAATATTTTTGTTTGGAGTTTGTAGTTCTAAAGTCGAAAATTTATTTATTTTGGAAACAGTTCGAAATGAAGAATAATATTTGGTTCAATATTCTACTACACTGGTGTATTTTTCTTCAATATTTTGAAAACCGTATAAGTCTTCACTTACCAGCCAGTCTTTGTCATAATAGAGTCGTTTGGATATTCTGTCGGAGAATGTAAATAAATATTATTCGGTTGTTCTGCAGGTGAAGTACCACTTCTATAAAAAAAAATTAAGTAACACAGACAAATCGTGTCCATTAATAATTACTGTAAGCAAAACTAGTTTTCATTCCCGTACTCCTTTAACAAGAAAATTATAAACCCAGCACTGTGATTATTTATGTACTTGAATGAGACTACATCTTCGTAACTAGTTGAAATATAATTTCAACTACATACGATCTGTTTCGTTCATCACAATAATATTGCCTAAAATAATCTCTCGCAAAAATCCTCCTGAAAAAAGTTTATTACACTTTTCAAAAATTATCCCTTTTATAAAATAATACAAATCTATTTCACCTACCTCTATTTTACGATTTTAGAGATGATTAGTGAATCTCGACGTACGGATTACGGGTAAACTCAAAGTACGAATTAGCTGTATCTTGTTTGTAGTAGTGTACATTGAATAAATTTGAATTTATGACTCATTACTATTTTTACGCATTTGTGAAACAAAACTTTATCATCGTCTACTTGCATAGACAATATATTTTGTGATTGTAATAAGGAGAAATAAGGCTGAACCAAATTTCAAATTTAGCAAAACTTGTGGCTCTTTGGGGGTAGATGTGTAAAAATTTTGAATATTTTTTTTTTACTTATGACGGAAATACCATAGTAAAAATTAACAATTCACGTAAAAAACATTATTATGAAGAAAGGTTATTACAAACTCGATGATTACATTAAAGATAAGATAACTCGGGCCTGAGTTCCATATATAGTCATAAATAATAAGTATCTTACCGCTTTTTCTTCCGGAACAACTTACGGTAGGAATTTGCTGTTGTTTGTTCTATTGTGTTAATAAGTCCTTAATAATAGTTTTTCTCATAATTATATCATTCATGTACAGAAAGCGAGTAGTTAAAAATCCAATCCAAAGTATGAAATCCAAAGCAGGTTTTTATCTAAACAAAAATAGACAACTGGATTGTCACGGTACTTTTCGTATTAAGCAATTCATTGTGACGTGACTTTATAAAGAACGTCTGCAAAATTCTGTTCACGAATAGGGTAAAATCAGTTGCTTAAAGTAGCAGTTGCAGTCCTCGCATGAACAAATTACTTTCCTTAAGAACAATAATGTCAATTGTCGCTATGAGTTAGCAGTTCAAATACTAAATGCAAATGTGCGTTAAAATGGGATGAACTTCGTTCGCAATAAATAGTTTGCAATAGACTCAAAACTGTTGCCAAGACGTCCTCAAACCTGTGGCACATTATAGCTATCGGTATATATTCGGTTACGCAGTTTCTTTATAAGTTTGGCTATTCTCTAGTAGATGGCACTGTTCGGAACTGTTCATGATCAAATTAAAGAATATGCAGTAATTACACATAATTACGACCCGAAAAATATGACTTAAAACTATCTAGTTTTTTTAATACTGAATTTATATACATTAGTATTCAAAAATGAGTTTGTTTCAATGCTAAAGAATTGTCATTATTTAGTAAATTAATCATTGTCATTTCTTAGTTTAAGAACTATGGGGTATTTTAATTATATATGACCCGTACTGTTAGCGGTTCTTTGAACTGGTTGGACGATGATTCAGGTAGTTTAAATGTGTAGTGTGGCGTGAAGTCGAGAAAAAAGTGACAAAAACGAATGGAAACATACCGAATAAACGGTAACGTTACTCATTGACAACTGAAAAAATTAGGCAAAAAATGCTAGATATAAATAAAATTTGATGTTGAGGAATTTCGGTAATTTGTGAAGAATCTTTCGTTTTGTAATTTTTCTACTAACATTAGAAATAAAACACTTTTAAGTCTGGAGAACATTCATTTATTTATTTATTCTTTATTGTGACGCCCTAAAGTTAGGTTTTGGAAAGAGAAGATTTAATGCCTATTGACGTTCTCTGTAACAACACCTGGCTTACACGAAGTACATAAATCGCATACAAATTATTCGTTTCAACTATATTTAAGTAATCAAAGATGTATCTCAGGAGACGTTATAATTTTATTAATTTCACCTGGATGTAAGAATAAAACTTAATCTTTATATTCAGTATCCAGAATTCCGAACATCAGATTTATTTCAACTTCCAAACGAGGTAATTGATTGAAGTCATATTCGCACAATATATATGTTTAACCAAGACGATATGTAAAGGTTACAGCCATAGTAAAATCCGGTCGATTTAAGTTCAACGAAGCAGTTCCATGACGGGTTGTGCTATTTACACTATACAATAAGTATAATCCAAACAGCCTAAATATTACGGAAAACTGTGTTACTCGTTACGATTTATCCGGAATGAAGGTAATAAGATATTGTGACCATTACTCATGTGATTATATAATGAATGACCGATTTGCCACGTACTTCGGAATTAATTAATATTACGAAATAATTAGACTTACGAGGTACTATGAAATGGGTAACCTATCGTATGTTTTACAGATCTAAATCTTCATTAGAAAATAACTGTTGTTCACACTGCTGAATTCGGAGTCTTTCAGATTAACAGATTGACAGCCTTCGCACAGTTTAAGAATATTAGAGTTAACTTTTAGATATGCTATTTTCTTCACGATATTATCTCTCGATTTGATACCCTTGAAAAATTACAGATGCGTACACAACAAACTCGATCACCGAGCAGAAATCGATGTTCCAACAACTAAACTCATTATTAAATCGTATTTATGATTAAAATGAGTTATATGAAATTGTTGCATGAATTATATGAAAGTGAAAGGTAGGTAGATAGGAAAGTAATGCTATTTGAACATCTATATATATAAAGGGCCCTCAGGTGTGTCTAACTACTCTACTTTATACATCTTGAAACTAAAAAAGATAAAGAATAAAATAAATATATTGTATTTATAATTAGGCACATCTAAGCTCAATGTTGGTTAGTTACAGTTTAATTAATTATGGATTACTACATACTTAATAGTAAAGTATAATTTTATTGACCGTCAATCAGATCTTAAACCCAACTGGATTTATCTTAATGCAACTTAATCTTCCAAGAATTTAGCTCTGTCATAGCAAAAACGCGGTAAAATTATCATAGTTTTAACAACTGCCGTGTTTATAAGTAGTGCCAGTCACTAGGTGCTTATATTTTACAAAATGATTCATTGTGCCATGACGTCAGTCTCTCTAGAATGCACGACGTGGTCCAATTTAAAGATATAATAAAAATGTAAAAGATATCTTCCTTCGTTTCAAAGTTATTATAGTTTTTGTTGGATCCCCCAATATTCAATTTTCAATTATATTCGCAAGATTGTACAATATATATCATAAGGAGATTGTTTTGGCCCGTCGGTAAAATTGATAATATTGCGAAATAATCAAACAATTCATGAAATGTTCACGTTTCATGAAATGACCAATTGCCGTTTGATAATATTATTTAACGTTAGTTATTTATCAACTACGTTTTGTCGTTGATAGATCAGCATCATAATTGATTCTAGAAGGAAGGTGGTAGCTCGTCAGTAAAACTTCCTGCCATCGGTACACTCGGTTTAAACTAGGTGTTAAGGAGGCGGTTGGCTTCTACTCACAGATGAGTGGATCCACTTACACTACAAAAACTGATTAAATAAACAAAAACAATTGACTATTATCGTTATTTAAGTGTCACGTATGTCATTCTAATAAAATATATGTTTGAAACTATAAACCACTATTGAGTTACATTATGGTAGAGCGTTAATCATGTGTTTTATATTTATAACAAACTTTATTTTGATTCCATTAGTTTATTCCACCCCAATACTTAAATTTTTACACAAATAACTCAAAGTGATTTAAGATTGAAAAAAATCAAGGACTATTACTACATAGAAATGTGACTCATTTCATTTAACCAACGTTTTTGACAGTCAATCAACTTTTGTGACTAAACAATTTTGTCAACCAACAATTAGTCATTTCATGAAACGTGAGAATTTCGTTAAATACATTTTATGATATTATGTACTCTACGATCAGACTACGACATATACAATGAAATGGACGTTTAAATATTTTTCAAATTGGTGTACAGTTTCGACATCACTTGAAAGTAATTCATTCAGAGCTCTATTTTTCTTCAAATTTTTAGATAAGCCCATTACAGCCCTGGTCGCGGGCCTTCTGAAGTCTTTGTTTTAGAAGGAGCAGATTAACATAAAATAAAAATCATATATTCTTACATGAATGAAAACAACAGGACTAGTTTTGTTTATCCACGGATATAAAAACGGAGGAATCATTAATCGTGGAATGATACAATGAGAGAATTCTACATGGCTTGCAATGTATTGCAACAAAGAGGATTTCACATTTTTGTTTGTACAACTGAATAGTTCTGACTCCTTAGGATTTCGTAACGGAACACGTCATGATCATTTATATTTTAAACGTCCATTCATCTGAAATTCTGTCGAACAAATTTGCTTTGTTTTGTTCTTCTTTTGTTCGTAAGCCCAATGCCAAATCCTAATTTGCCTTAAGCAATAGCTGTCATGCTACCAATTTTCCTGTTCTTAAATTATAGACGTAAGCATAACGTTCTGAAGAAACAAATGTTAAATGTATAAATTGAATAAAAATATATGATCGTGATCCTAAAACAAGGTGAGTTTTATATATTGTTATTGCATATTGCAAGTATTTTTTTCTATACAAATAAAAAATATTGCAGACTTGTATTGTTCGGAAAATTTGTTTACATAAGAGAAATTGTTTTCTCCACAAAAATCCTTTGGAAATAACAAGTAGACGTCACGTGTAATAATTAAGGTCACGACCGTCAACCTCATAGATTTAGTCACGCAATTCGCTAAACAGGAAAATGAATAAAAAAAAAATAAGTTTCGAAACGTGCTCGAAACATCGATCAGAATTCAGAGCGAGCCTTAGAGAAACGATAAGGCATGGCAGGAAGTGGACCGAACTGTAAATTGTTTGCGAATATTTGACTTCTCCCATTTCACACGAAACGTTACAAACCTATTTTAGGCCGCATATTTATATGTTTAAGGTACAAATTCGATTGACCTCACAACGAAGCGAGATGTTATAACAATCGAGCACCTACTGAACGATACACATACAAAAACGAGTTCGACACACGCTAATAAGCACATTGTTGTGCGAATAGGTCCTCGCACGAGGTAGGTATGGCAGAGGATGTGAACGGCCTCACAAGCTTCTTGGTACAATCGTGCAAGGAATCAGTGTGAAACTTTACAAGTAATTGAAGGGCAATTTATAAAGCTGGCTGTCAATCCATGATTACTTTTAATAGTGTAATAAATTAGCGACAAATTATACTGACAATGAGTTAATCGCTTTCGTGATATCGCGAACGGATGCCTTCATTTAATTTTATGACTATTGTGATAAGAATATATTATATCGTTATTTCAGAATACTTTTAGGTAACATGAAGTGAACGGTTAAGAAATGGTAGTCTCTCTAAGTTTGTATTTTTACTCTATTAGACTATTTAGATGACTATTTGTTGATTTGATTCCCGGATTGTATATTTTTATTTTATATGTGATTTATGTTCATAAAAAATTTATATCAGGTATTACAAGTATACTTCCTTTCCTTTCCTTCCTTTCCTATCACATCTCTTCGTTTATTTCCTTTAAGTTATTGTCTGATTATAACACGGAATATCGCCTGCACGTGAATATTTCTAATACTTGTAATCTCTTGTATCAAGTGGTGAGTAAAATCAGGAAAAAGATAACAGTTAATTGATATTTTATTGTATGCTAATATAACATGACTCATAAGTCATAGACATTAATTTCGCCCCTTATTATATCTTGTCTATGACAATCAACAACAAAAACTTTATAACTATCTGATTAAATTTAATTTCAGACACAAATCGATTTTAATCCATTGTCTAACGTAATCTAATCTTATATGTAAATCTTTTATGCTGACTGTATCTTATCAGTAAGACAAAGGACAAGTCTAAACACCGTGTCCGATAAAGAAACCGTGTTTAAAGGCAAAAAAAACTGTATAATTATTGCCACTCATTGCCATTGTTTCGACTGTGACGTCGTCTCGACGGCTAGCTTCCTGCACATCACATCATTGCGGATCATGCTAAAAAGAAGGACGTCCGTTTCCTTCGTATACATTTTACATACTACCCAAAGTTCCTGGTAAATCTCATTCTCAATCATTTATAGACGGAAAACCTTATAAGTGTCGTTTTAAACTTAAAATGTATGACGCGTCCTCACCTTGTGAAGGTTTGATATATTCTTTAATTTTCTCTCAGAGAAAACTTATTCTCGCGAAACCCTATGCATACCAACGTGAAGATAATAAACCCGAAGGCTTGTGAAGTAAATGGCAATTATAAAGACAGAGTCGATAAAGAAGTAATAAAGCTCAGACGAAGCCTTGTACGCATCATTTGCCTTGGCCTCCATAGCGTTTCAAATGGGAACTCTTATACCACACGTACCGACGATTGCCAGCAAGAATATCCTACTATTTTCCATCACATGTCTAATTTATTTCATTGGTCGACTTTCTCTCAAGATTTCACCAGCACATAAACATTTCTAGGATAATAGCTATTGACGTAACCCCAATTGATGCGTAAAACCACTAACGGGCTCTTGTTAGCTGTCACCTGTCCCCTGTACATTCTAATTGTTTGGTCAATCGCAAAAACGTGGTGTTACCTAATTAGCAATATACGATTGCAATTCGGCGAATAGCAGCTCATAATAAACTTGGGCATGTGGGTAATAAAGATTGCCTTGTATTTTGGTATTTAGAATACTTTATATGCTACTTGTAAGCAGCCCTCGTTTCGCTTCGGGACACATGACCCCTACGTAGGTAAATGGTAAATTAACCCGAATTAGTGTTAAGTTCTTGTTAACACGCATGTTATAATTTTTTCACAACTATAACCCACATTCCTAAAACATCCTTGTGAATACTGAACACTTTATTTATTGTTAAAAATTGACTAAAAATCCTTGCAATAATTTCTGAGATTATTGTGTTCAGAAGGCCACTGAGGGACTTTAATTTACTCGTAGTAATTCAAAAAATAAATAATAACATTGCTAAGTTCATTAAACCGTATACATTCAAGCACAAGGGTTTGGGGTGAAATATGACACACAGCAAATCAACTTTTAACCCTGTACAAAGCTCAGGGTCGACCGCGTGCAGAGTACTGTTGTCATATTTGGGCTGGTGCTGCTAAATGTCATGTATCAGCGTTGGATTTGATGGGGAGGCGTTCAAAGAGTCTCATTGGTGACCCAAATCTGTCGAGTCGAAACCAATCTGCAAAGCCTTAAGCACAGGAGCAGGGTTGCCAGCCTCTCGGGTTTTTTTAATAAATAGATTTTGGAGAGTGTGCGCAGAAATTGTTCGAAATAATTACCCCATCCTCGTTTCTCTATCGAACAACTCGACGTAAGGTGGGTACGTAGTGAACGTACCACCTATACGGACGGCACGGTTTGCGTCATCATTCATGTGCAGAAAAGTAATTTTGCTATTTGTTGTCCATAAAAACACCTTTTTGAAATGTTCAATGGAGCAAAAATTATGTATTTATATATGAATTAGGTATACATTAAAGCTTATTATGTGTGACAATAACAAATTAAACTTACCTAAGAAGAAGATTGAGCGAACTGTCATTTCTTGTCGTTGGCACATCCTTGACGCTAGAAGGTTCACTGCGGACTCCGCGGAGCGACAGGCGCAGTTGTCGAGGGATCGATGCCAGAAGTCCGCTGCTATTTCTACGCTGATTAAGGCTCTTCGAACGCGTTAACTTATTCGCCTCCAAATCACTGACCTGAGGATTCGCTGGTAACTCCTCCGCCTTCATAATCGTTGCACTCGACGCGTTAGTTTTAATTATAGTAGGTACAGCAGACTTCACATCATCCAACAGTTTGTCCCACGGCTTATCCCATTCTACGTCCTCTTCTGAAATGGTTTCAAAGCTCCTAGGGCCCACCGACGATGACGTTTTATCCGACATTATGGAAATTAAAAGAAATGGAACGGAACGTAGCAAAACGGACACCCACACCACTTCGTCACTTTGGATTTTTAGTTTCTTGACAACACTTCACTCTTATCATAATATCCATTTGTAAATCATAATGTTTGGGATAAAAATGTTGACACTGAAACAAAAAAGAACCATACATTAGGAAAATTGGACGCGTAGAAGTCAAGCATATTTTTTATGATTAAAATGAAACAAAACAAATTTAAATAAGCGTTGTGCACTTTATGATACCAATAAATCGTGCTGAAGTCGAGTAACAAAATTAAAATTATAATGAAACGTAACCACATCGACTTTAATTGAGAGAAATCTCCACTTTTACTTTTACTGAAATTTTATGTTATGGATATGATTCTCGATTCAACGTTAGGTTATCGCGCTAAGTAATTTTACTCGAGAATATTCACGTTCTCAATGCTCGCAAATTCGACTAATTGCATAATAATTTGAACGTTAAAGATGGTAATGAGAGCCTTTCTATAATGTCTGGTTGAAACCTGCACTGTTTTATTTGAGGAGAAAGGTGCTTAAACCAGGCGCTATTACAAAAAACAAATACCACTTAGGCTGTTTAACTATAGCTCGGAAATATCGGAAATTACGCACTTAAATATGTGTATAAGTACTTACAAGTTTAGAATTAAATTTCTAATGTCTTAGTTTGAAATATCAAATTATTAAACATTATCCTAGTTAAACCTGTTATAAAACATCCATCAGTATGATTGTTCATCGCGATAGTGATTTAATCATATATTTTTAAAGAAGTACGAGTATGTAAGGGTCATTGCTAAACCTGATTTGAAAAATCGGTTAAAGTAGTATTGGTCAAGTCGGTCTTGTTGTGCAAATCAATCGATATCAAATACCACGTGGCACTAGTGGTACTCGTACTTGTATATGAATAAAGAACTTGGTGATTATATCGCACTGTGTTGATAATGTGTGTGATGTGATGATGAAATTACGTGCGTATTAATTTATTAAATATCACTCGCTTCGGTGAAGTAAAACATCGTGAGGAAACCTGCATACCTGAGAGTTTTAAATATTTTCAAAGGTCTGTGAAGTCTGCCAGCCCGCGCTTGGAGAGCGTGATGGATCGCCTTCACCACTCTCATTGCCCGATACCCAAATGACGAACCGAACCCAACATTGGGACAATACAGGTTGTAATTATGAAATGATATTGAACATAGTGTCAATGTAATAAAAAAAACTCTCATAATCGTCTTGTTCATCAATTTCAAAAACAACGCTAGAGTGCTCGAGTTATTTATATTTAAATAGTAAACAAGTCTCGATATTTACGGCACTTTCTATGAACAAATTAATTTACTTCGCTTAATGAGAGACTGGAATGAATATTATTATTTCAGTGTATTTAGAAATTATTCATGAATTCATAAAAGCACGGGCAAAGGAAAGGCCAAAATAACTGAATAGCGATTTTGTCATTTGAACATGTAATAGAAATGTTGAATTACCTATTAATTTATTTGAATTTTGTATACCTCTTTCTACACTTTATAAAATAACGAAGAAAAACTTAGTCCTTATTGACATTCTATGCAATTCAACCTAGGGTGCAAATAATACGGTGTTACGGCAGGTATTTGATTAAATAACTTTTTGGTCGGTAATAAATAAGTAAGTAAGTTTTATGATTTTTTTTATTCGGGATAGTGATTGCGGAACTCATTAAAACGATCATCGTGTTAATGTTATTTCAAACATTCATTTGAGAAATCGTTTTATATCTTAGTAAGTCATAATGCCATATAAGTAACAGACATGTGACAAGCTATCAGGAATCTATCTTTTATAATATGGGAAGTTACTTTCATTGCTCTTTATATCTTAATAAGTACATATGTATGTAAATTATTTAGCTAATTTGATATGTCTGCTGTGTTTTTCTTGTTAAAAAACTATATAGATATACCTACAGGTACTAGAACATCGATAAGAAGTTATGAGAGGTGACGATCAAAGAAGCAGTCTCTAATAAAAGAGATTTTTTGCCGTGTACAATAATCCGGGAAACGTGAACGATATTTGAGCGAAGCAAAATGAAATAGTATATTAATGGGTTTGACCGACTCGACACGACAACCACCGGGCTGTTATATTTTAAAATCTCGCTTGTGCCAACTTTCCCGCGAAATATAGGTCAATGCTCCAGAGACTACTATCGAACTCAATTTATTATCATTCTGCGGGCCTCATCAAATATAATTTATCTATTATCATATAAAATTTATTTTAGAACTCAACTTTAATTGCAGCTATTAGGATTGTTATGAATATGTTATGTTTCGGATATGGATATGGATAAGGATATATGAATAATATTTTACCAGATACGGTTACGGATACAAATATAAAATTATTTCGGATTATCCGATTATTTCAGACAATTTCAGTTACGGATATTAGTAGATTTGTATTATTTGGTCTTATAATCGCAGAACAAAATAGTAGTTTTAAAAATTAAATAACAAAAACTGTCTAAAAATGAGGCGACGCTGCTAGTGTATCGACTCGGCCGGCGAAAACCTGTCATAACGTGTTTTCATTTAGACTGCCCCCATCCGAAACAGTTCGAAACTTTTTTATCGGATTCGGTTACGGTTATATTCTTATTTCAGATATCCAATAGTTTCGGTTACAAAGCTTCATAACATCCCTGATAGTAATTGAAAAACGTACCAATTTGTAATTTTTATTTTGGCCTAGAAACTAAAAAGTTAATAAACAAAATATTATAATTTAATCTAAATAGATCTATATATAATATATCTGTTGTCCCCTCTCAAAAAGTGTATGGATGTCGCACAAGATCTCGCCGATACAAAAAAAGTAAATTATTTGATGAAGCAATAAATGAAAGAATGACTGAAACAATATTCATCCATTCATTCATTTAATGAAGCAATGGAATGATAACATCATTTGGTTACCGCATCTGATCCTCATGCTAACCTCTCTAGACTGCAATTAGTTCATTTAATTAAATAACAAATCATAGTTATAATTAAACATTAGATCAATGCTAGGGCATTCACGGTATTTGAAGCGCCGCTTACCAAGACGCCATTCTTGCAGCCGCCATTGTAACAGGCGCCAGTAGTTATGTATCCGGAGGACTTTCAACAAACAAACTGCAAAATCTCGAGGCCAACGAGATACCACGGTCGCGTTAAATTCCTAACTCGACGTTTATAAATATTTGATTAGTACTACTATTCTGCAAATAATCGTTATTTATTTCAAAGAATTCAAATTAATTTAAAATTGCATAAATCATGTGATCATAACGCAAATATATTATACACTGCCTGCATTTATAATGCACAGGGTAGAGAGACGCATTAATACGATATTTTTATTCGCCCTGCATTTTATCGACGCCACTTTGATTTAGTATATTATATTAATTAATTTATTTAAATCACTGCTACCGAGTGACAGGTTGCGGCGTCTAGATTATTACGAACTTTCTTCTAAAATAAGGCATTGACATAGACTTGGTTAAGGTGTTAATGTTATCTGTAATATATGTACATAATTTTAGGGTGTAAGCGGCTCAAACCTTCGACGAAGACAAGCCGATCTCCTCAGCTAGCGGTGCATATTGTTAAACAAAGGCTGAGGCGCTGGCATCATATCCCTCTTTTTAGAATCGGCCGGGCCCTATACCACTGAATTTACTCGCAATAGTACATGTGCATACCCAGCTAGCATCGGTTCTTCCTCTAAAATCAACGTGAAATGTTATTAAAATGTTTCATTTGCAGTAAAGGAGGACCAGTTAAAACGCCTTT
The DNA here is from genome assembly GCA_003671415.1 of Megathymus violae. Taxonomy (NCBI): domain Eukaryota; kingdom Metazoa; phylum Arthropoda; class Insecta; order Lepidoptera; family Hesperiidae; genus Megathymus; species Megathymus violae. Next base: position 3,484,913 of record PDGT01000024.1, on the reverse strand, counting down.
ACTTCGTTTCTTTATTGGACGATGATTCTTCAGATTTGATATTCAGTCGTCCACGGGGTAGTGTTTACCTATTATTATCAGATGGATCGTCTTCCACACCATCGACTGTCATCGCATTCGACACATTTAATTCCGTATGATTTAGAACTTGAAGTGTTTTCTATCATTTACAGAGACTAGTTTATCACAAGAATTATTTAAATCCTACATAAATTAGTAATAGGAACACCTATAAATAATGAATTACACGAGGAATACATGAAGCGTAAGTACATTTGCAGAACAATTATCCTGGTTGAGGAAATGGGTTTCTCAAGCCTTTATTTATTTAGGATTATCTTATTCATTACCTACGTTTTAAATAAGGATGTAATCACCCAATAGGTTATTATGGTAAGTATTAACATAGATATTATCCAAGGCGATCCGTAATTCGCGAATGGCGGTACCTTCAAGCATTCCGTTCAAATACATTTGTTTTAGATTGGAGTGCATAAATTTTATCAATTAACTCTATAATGTGTCTTTATCTTTACTACTACGCTGTTAATGCACGAATAATCTCATTTTAAAGGAACTTATCAAACTTAACTGACTCCAAAAGGTTTTTAAAAATGGGGCCGTTAAATACGTTTGTCCCTTTGTCTGTATTTTGGAAAGTTTCATGCTAATCTTTGTCTTTTTATTTTACTTTAATTGGTGTATGTTTGACCTTTTTTTATAGGTTACCTAGATAGCGATAAGGCTGCCTTTTGTTTTATGTATATCCTATTCTATTTCTTTTCTCTGTTACATTTTATATATTATTTATATTTCACCATATCTGATAAAAATGCTTTTTAATTGAACAATGTAAAAAATATTATATTATTCATGGGTAATACCGATAATAATATGCTTCTCAAGAAAAACGTGGCGCACGATAATGCAATTTTCATGGTTTGCTTTTATTTCGTTTACATTGAAAAACATACGTATGCCTCATATAGGTACTAAGAATTATCGTGAGATTTATATTCTCCTTCCCGGAAAAAGTCTGGCACATGATTATTGTGGATACACACGTTATTAATAAAAATTTGTCAGTCCATTATGTTACGAGAATGTAAAACAAGTTTGTAGGTAGTTTTAGAAAGGAAAACGAAACTTAACACCCACTCACGATAGGACCCATTAAATTCAAGTGATATTTGCATTCTTTGTTCATGCTAGTATACTGTATAAACAATTAAATTAACGTTGTCTTTATTGCCTTATATTTAAATTATTGTTATCCTATAGTTAAACTAAAAATTGCCATAATATCGTATATTAAATGTGTAGGATACTACCACTGCAAATTGATTTCCACGTTCACGTACAATTGCAGGGTTCTTTCAATGATATGGTTATTGCCAGATGTTTGTTGGCCGACATCCGGAGACGTGTATACAGCCGGACCCACATGAAACTTGATAATCGAAAGACCTCATTCCCCGGTATAAATCGTAACGAACGTTTTAATTCGGGGGTACTTCCGTATATTATCTATACAGTGAAATTATTCCGCGGTAACAGAAACGGGACATTGGCGTTCATTCACCGCACTTCGCGATAAATAACGACAGAGTGATCCCATTCACAACAATCTACTGAAAGCTTAAAAATTAATTACCTTGTTTCTGTAAATACACGTACTGACGTATAACCTAATTTGATACAAGTGTCATTTGTGTCGGCAAAAACAAGGTCGACCGTAGCAAAGTTCATAGTGACCCTATTTGCAAATCGAAATGTCCCAGGTTAGTCCTCGAGGCAGATATTTGTGTAACAGATAAATGTTCGTTCGTGGTAATTTGTTGTATGGTATATATGTAGGTAAATAAATATGTGGACGTTTTTTAAATTAAAAATTTATGTACTAGAAGCATTCATATTATACATATATATTACCTTTTCTGTGACCTTGTATACATTTTTATTCTGTATGTTGAAGATACAGAATATTAACGTTTCCAATAAGAAACACATGGCCTTTGGACCCATCCCAAGCTTGGTTCCCTCAGTAACGTTCACTAATGTTTCAGTAAATTTTACAATGTCACAAATAACAATGATGCCAAGTGCTTGTAGATTATTAACTTGAAGCCAAATGTCATGGTACTATGTAAACTTATTTATTTTGATAGTTTTTGTTCATACTGATAAAAAAACCAAAATGTACAGAAAACGCTCACACACTCTCAACTTTACAGTATTAACTATTAAAACGCACAATCAAGACCCAACCTTCAATTTTTCATGAAGAATGGAAGTCTGTATTATATGCTCAGGCAACCAGATTTCTAGTCACATTTCACAACTCTCTTATTGTAACCATTTACTATCAGGTGGGCCATTTGCACGTATGTCGCCTAGTGACTTAAAAGGGACCTGGTAACTATTTAAAATCTTTATGAGTGACGACATCATACATGAAAGCCGTACGTATCCTTTGCAATGGTTTACCTTTACCTTTAACTGTTGAATCGTAGTAAACTTCGCATCAGCTATCACTATGCAGTATGCCGTAATCTTTTTAAAATTATCGAAATGTTAACCGACTTACCTATCCCCACTGAAATTGTGCGGTTAGACTATATACCAGTCGTGTGTAGTCATGAGTATAGACTCATGGTCTATAGTGAGCCACTAATGGCTTATACAGCCAACTATTTATAACGTTCATTAAAAACTTCACGTACATAAAAACATAGGTACATATTATCAACTATTGCTACGAGTAGATATTAAGTGATTATTTTGTGAGGTAGACACCAAGTGATTCTTGACGTAAAACCTAGTTTAATGACGCAGATATCAATGTTTATGAAAATACAATATGCATAATAATCAATCAGCGTTCGCTTTCTAGAAACATGACACTGGTGTGGTCATATCTATTTTATAACAATTATGCTAACCTATTCCAATAGCAAGTGTAAATTTAATTGTTTAATTCCTCATCATCACTACTCATATCAGTCCAGTGACTTGGATCTCATTTGGAAATAAATAGGCTTGATTCTATCATAACGTACGTCATGAAACGCTTCTAACACCTTTGAAAACGTGATGGCGAAACAGAGGTAGAGGTTTATGCACATTGTTTCCCTTTTATCAAAACAAGAAATAATGCATACAGGTACAAATAGAAAAATCACTATCATTAAAAGCATTATATCAGTAAAAGTTATACCATATTACCAAAGTGGAGTTAATAAACGAGTTATAAAATTAACTAAACCACGATATTCCTCTTGAATTTAAAGACACATTATACATATTAATAAAATTATATATTGATTAACGCTCTATATTTTAACTTACTTTTGTTAGAACGAATTTATTATAATAGTATTTATTTCTGTATAAATTCAGGTCAAGAATAAACATACAAGCTTGTAAATTAATAAAATTTAGACATATTTAAACAATAATTCCATAGAAACTTCGTAAATCTATGACGAATGGCACTCTAGTGGTGTAGCGCATATAAGTACATTTCGTTGAAACACCAGTAAATATTGACACAGATTGAGTTAGCATTTATTCAATATTCTTCGAAATAAACACGTCAAGCATATTGTGTATATACATGGAATCTATCTTATTAACTGTTCCGTTCAAACCTTTAAAGCGATAAATTTATAATTACAATGAAACCTAAATGCTTTCTGCAAGCACAAAGTTTTGTCATAACGTGCATGCTCCGCTTCTTGTTATAACAAAAGCACTTCAGACACTCATAGTAATTGTTGATGTAACGAATAGATACTAATAATTATTAAAAGATTTAGGAATTGGCGATATAATGTTTATGTTTTTTATTTGTAATATTAACAATTTTTCCATCAAATTAAATCACTTTAATTTTCAACTCTTTTTATTTCTCTATCTTTTACATGTGTTGTGGGATTCATCATAAACTGTATGCCTTTTTTTACTTATTTATTGTTATTTTGAGGTAAGGCCATAAATTTTATTGTTATAGAAACCAGTAGGTACGTTAACCAAGGGCGGGTTGGTCAACTGAACATACCTACTACATTCGATAAAATAATAGTCAACACGTACTTGTAGGTACATACACAGGTTTCCTTATGTTTTGTTTTATCAGCAACATTTGTGTTGTCAGCTATTTTTACAGATTATTATAGCTACAGCTATTTATGTTTAAAAGTCAATTCATTTATTAAAATTGATGGCAGCTCTAATCTCGTTAGAGCAGCGTGGTGAAGTACGGTCCAGTTCTCCTCAATTACGCGAAAACGCCCTTGAAGTGATTCGTTTATGTTGACGCAAATTAACGCTGTAGCAATTGAAAAATCTATCCTAAGTTCTATGCGCCTAAAACCTTATCAAATAATTTTTCGAAGTCATGTGCTTATTAATCGATTTTAAAAAAGGAGGCGGCTCTCAATTCTTTTGTATTTTTATGCTTGTTACCTCAGAAACCTGTTATTTATTAACCAATTTGAAAAAAATCTTTTTTGTTTCAGACGGTATACGTTTGGTCCTACTTATATTTGAAAAAAAAAACCACCCTAAGGTTAAAAAATACGAGATGATACCAAGAAATTCACCTTTTTCATATTGATGTCAGTTTTTTTTTTTGTTCAAATATCTAATTGTTTGAAATTAATAAACTAAATTAATGAAATAAAACATAACGAGGGGACCTACATACGTGTATACATACTTAAGAGTTCTCTATTATGTCCTTAAAGGTATTTGAAGACTATCACCTGCACTTACAGATATGGTGGACTAGCCTTGAATCATTGAGTAGAAATGCGACCGCACTGTGACATTTATGAAATTAAATGGATTCATGATACTCAAAACATTTTAATTTACGAGAACAATTCGACCCAGAGTAGAGACGAAATCACAGAATAGTGATGTGAGCTTTATCGATTATTAATTATTTACTACATCACATTTCATAACAATAATAATATACTAATTGAGTTTGTAAACTCAAATACAATAATAGTATTTACTACAATTTAATTTATTACTATACCATCATAACTGTAATATGTATAATTTAAAACCGGGAGTAAGAAGTAGTTATATGATATATTATTAAAATAATCAAGAAGAAAATACTATATATTATTTTATATCAAATATACCTTTATGCTATACCTAATCGTGTCCGCGATGTGATAACGCCGCTTGAGTAACAGAACTTAAATATGACATATGCAAAGCGATATAAATAAGTATTGTTTTTTGTATCGGTTCAGCATTTTGTTGTTAAGAGATCGTTTTCCTTGTTGTTACTAAGTGTACCTTGATGGAACCTGTTAAATGAATTCCATGTATAGATAATAGTTTTGAATTCTATGAAACGCCTCTGGTTTGGTGAAGTAATACACGAACAAGCATTAATTTTTTTGTTTTTTGACGTCAAAAACAAAGCAACTTAGGAAAGCCGTCACATAGCTAGCTTTAGAAAACTATATATGTCTCGTAATACCACGTTGAGAAATTCTGTCACAGCGTGAGGTACACAGGTCGAAACCGATCACGCTGGCCAAGTGCAGATTAGCAGACTAACACCATGGTCTGCCGCTATAGTCGTAACCCTCTGATTATGAGAGGAAACCCGAGCCCAGGAGTGGAACACCATGGGTTGTTTAGATGATGATGATGATGAAACGGCATCGAAAATATTCTCAACAACTGAAAGATATTTTCATACACACTCGCGTTTTATTGGCTTTCCGGTTATATGTGAAGTCTGCCAAAGTGCACTGGGCCACTGGGCCATCTTGTGGCACTATACGTCTACGCACATATGCCCATAAATAATTATAACAAACCTTGTAAAAGAAATACAGTGCAGCTTATCGAAATGTAATTCATGATAGTTAAAATATAGAGCTTTATTGAAATTTGATAGACAATAGAGAGATGTAAAAATATACATAAATTTCAAACGATTTCCATTTTTGTAGCTAATAATTGTTATTTCACTATTTCTACCATTATTTTTGATTTAAAAAACTGTATCCACACTGGAGGAAATTCACACTAAATTAAATGTTTCTAGGAATATGTATTTAGTTCGTGTACAATAAGAAATACATGTCTGTACTGTATTGTAATGTTCTGAATCGTATTGAATACGATGGATAACAGTTCTGCAACTAAGAACTTGTGAAACGAATCATCATTTTACATTGAAAGACAGTTTAAAAGAATTATTTGAGTGTCCGTCACGCTCTAGTCACGCTTGCACCGTTTGGATTTGAATCATGTACCAGAAATAATTGTCTCAGGCCCGCTGAAATGTGGACAATAACGCAGAGTTTCAATCGACACCACGAAAAGCTGCCCGGAGAGAAAGGTATCTCTATGCTTGAAGTGCTGCGCACTGGAATGACAGACACCGCAGCGTTAGAAAGTTTCATAAGAATTATTTATTTGTAGCTTTTCTTGGTGCACACGTTAATTCTAATTCACCTGTCTCTTGACAGAAATTTATAAAATGTACATTCTATAATTATTGATAATGATGTTACCTAACTGTTGGGGATCTCGCTTGCCGAATAGGAGATATAGGGTTATATTTCCAGACGACACATATACCTGGCATGTTATGTGGTAGATTGTTTCAGATCCTGGTTGTTTGGCGGCATTTATTGTGTATGCCAGTATGTCAAATTGGCAATTATACTGCAAAGGCCTGAAATAACGAGCGTGTAAACGTTTATTTATTTAACTAAAAACACAAAGCACCTTATTCATTAACATGTCGCGAAAATTCCCGTTTTGATTGTCTTTTTAATGAAATAAAGTAAAATATCTATAGAGTAAAGTAAAAATTCACAACAAAAATATACATTTTCAGATATACAACTAATTTTTATTGTCAGAAATACGACGACAAACAACGAAAATTGCCGGAATTCAGTATTAACATAGATCAAGAGTAACAAGGTTTTATTTTTAAATGTTCACTGTGCGTCGAAGAGCCGTGTAATGGAGGAAGCGACATCCATGTAATACAGAATCATCATTAAAGACTGCGGACAGATCACGACACAAAACAATAGGGCCATTTTGATAACCGCCGACCTTGGCATGTTTGCCACCCAACTAGTAAATGAAACTTACAGACATCATGGTTTGTATGACGCAACTTAGATAATTTGTTAAAAATAGTGTGATTTATATTGTATAACATAAATTGCTTTGTTCTAGCCCAATAAATATATTGAATCCATGTTTCTTGTACGTCAAACCGTCGACTTGATGACACAAGTTTATTTAATCCGCTATCGTTGGGCCACTGTATGGCATATAATATTTCAGAATGTGTCCTTATAACCAAACACGATAAGATTTTTCACGAAATCGCTTTGACGAGTTATTATGTATGTTTACATACATAGTTAGATACATACATACAATTCAAGATAATATGAAGCGTCTAAAACAAAGACAGTAAGTACCTACTTCGTTTTTTGTCCAAACCACGCAAATTTGAATTAATATCAGTTTTAAAAAAGGAAACGAAGTGATTTAGCGAGGCTTGTGCAATAACATTACATTTAATCGGTTATCGAGCCTGCTATTTGCAGCGGTGATAAGGTAGGTGCGCATATCGAAATTCTTGATACATATTGACGCCGGACGCCTTTATTTGTTTATCATGTTATGCCAACTACTTTTCAACTTTATTAAAATTCAGTTCTATTTGAATAATTTTTGAGGTCATAGTTGAATATTTTTTCATGTAACTAGTCAACAAAGCAGACGAACCACCTGATGATAAGCGGTGACCGTCGCCCCTAGTCTTCAGTAATACCAAAGGCATCACCGAAGTGTTGCCGACGGAAAAGGAAGCGGGGAGCCGCATTATTTTGATTTCTAAAATATTCAGTTTTTCAAAATATATTGCGATTATTCTACAATTCACTAATTATACATGCTATATTAATAAGAATAACGCTAGTTAAAATGATTGACTTTATAAATTGCGATACATAGTATTACCATATCACAGTGTAACAGTGCCATTATTTAGTATAAGAACAAAAATTCCAACTCATTCATCTTCCATCCATCATTATTCCTATTAATACCTTACGTTAGCATCTATTTTTAGTTGCGCTGTCTTATTCAAAACAGATAATTTCTTGTAACGGTGTCGAAGTATCGATCAGAAAAACCTAAAAGTGATTAACACCAATATCGATGTTCAAGGTATGGATGAATAATCTGTAAAAAATACTAACTTCAAAAGTACTTTAAAAGTAACTAAGTACTATGTACTCTCTCTTACTTATATTGGCAGTCATTAATCCACATTAAATATTTGTAATGTCATATTTATTTTTGGAATTAAGTTGAAGTTACACAGAAGAATGTAGTAGTTACACAAATATAAAATATATTATTGAAAAATATTAATGAAGAACAATTGTAATAAAGATATGCGACTCATATCTATTAGTAACTTTAAAAAGGACATCAGGGTGAGGTCATTCATAGATATACATATAGGTAGTACTTGAGATGAAATGCTTGACGGATCAGCGTCGCTGGCCCCAACCTTTTTTTAGACACAAAGAAATTCAGCAACAAACAAATCTCAAATATACAAACGGAATGTTAGGTATAAAATATGACAGCAAAATAACTACAATTTATTAAAAGCAACATTTGTTGCCCGAACAAATGATAGAGAATTACGAGTATACGAGATACGTTACTGTGTCATTTCAGCGGAAAACACTATTATTAGGTAATGAGCAATCATACGCATACTAGCCATTCTCGTTATATTAATACTTCATAATAAAATAGCAATAAAAAATATAAAAATTTTCATTTTAATTTCCTTTTATTTGTTTATATTCAGTTTCATCATTATGATTGTTTAATGATTTGTAATTTACAAAACAAAACACGTAATGTTAAATATAAAGTAAGTTGAAAGCAATTGAAACTGAACCTGCACCGCAAACTGTAAAGACTACACATATTTCAAATTTGGATCAACCTTTTTAAAAGTAATTAAAAAAAAAAACAACGGCAAGGCCACAGAATATATCATATTTTTAATATTGCTAACTTATCAAAATTGAAGTTTATACCGCCCCACCTTTATTTAAGCTGTAATGGCGGTTATTTCAATATCTGATATTTGATTTTTTACCACAACGTTTCTCAATGAGTTTGTTTGAAAGGATTTGTCTTAGCAACATTTTAATATTATTTTGTAAACTATTCAAATTCTTATATAAAGAGAAAAAAAAATATCTAGCTAATTATGTAAGAAAAATATGTTTTTTTAGATCGATCGCGGCTTTTCTAAGTATGTAAGTGTTAAAAAGACAAAAAAATGTTTGATAGCGGTATTGTAGTCTATAATATTCAATAAATATAATAATAATAATCGTTATTAATTAGCATAACTTTATGTTAATTCTGTGATATAATAATAAATAGGAAAATTAGTTGTATTGTTTTACACCACAACATTTCTTATTTCAACATAAAGGTTAGGCAGCTTGACCATTGACAAATATGAACTTAGGAAGGCTTTGAGATCAGAGGCATCAGTAGAAATACTCACAAAAAGATTCAATCACCAACTTATTTAGTATACGAGATGAAGCTTCATACCTACATAATAATGTAAGAAAAAAATTATTTTAGGACGGATGCGTCCAGGATAAAAAATGAGGCGACACCGCTACCGTCATAATCAATCAAATTTCAGTTGATGCGGATGAAACCCAATTCTTTTGTAAGTGGAACGATGGAGAATAATTTCCTTGTTGCATCATAATTTCGACACACGCGTTCAATATAATATAATACTTTGTATATAAACAAGATAACAAGTTGGTAATTAATATCACTGTAAGCAAATGTCACGTTAGTATTCAATGTACATATATTTAAGCATAAGCACTTCAGATACATATAAAACGTTATTCTACATGATGTAAAAATATAATCAACGTATGACTATATATTAATAACCTAATTCATATAATATCGGTACCCTCTTCGACTTCTACACAAAGGGTTTGCTTCATTACAGACTCGCGTCCCCATTTCGTGACGATTCGACTAAATTTTTAAACTAGTAAACTAATTTTTCAAATTACCTTCCGCATATACACAAACACTCTTTAATCTCTCTTTATAATATTAGTATACACTGAGCTAAATATGCCTCTGTAAAATAAGCTTCCAGATTAAACGTAAACATCAAAACTTACTGACGCGTTACTGACGCGGGTAACTGACATACGTAAAAACATATCTCGCTTGATTCTAAGAGCAGGGTGGTAACTAAGAGCGAATACGTTTAAAATATAGGTACTGCCTATCAAATTTACTTACGATAGTTTTTCTCAAACAAAAATTTTAATGTGTAGGCCATACAACGTATACGAAATGAGAAATCATTAATTGTAATTATAACTAACGATTCCAAGATATTCAAAAATTTTTACAAAGGCAAAGAGTTCCGAAAATTACCCAACTATTGCTGAAAAAAACATAACTTGAAATTCCTTAGAGTGTTATAGGTGCTTCAGTGGCTCGATTTACCTTTAATACAAAGCCAATATCTTCTGCTTGTGATACACCCTGCTGATCAACTGACGAGACAATGGCGAACAGTGCTGATGCGAGGTCGCTAGGTTTCTTACATCTTTTAATCCGTAAGTACGAGTACGTGATGGTAGGGTTGTTTACCTGACTAGCTACCTACCACCCTCTTTGTAGAATCAATCGTGTAATGTTTTACCGTGTTTCAGTTGCAGTGTCAGAGTAATCCAGAGATCCAGTAATAAACGGATACTCCGTTTCCATTTTGGTTTTCAACCTTTGATATTACCAACGTGCGTGGGAGTCGGTGGCTATTTAACATCAGATGGCCCGACTGCGCGTTTGGCTGCATTGGACGTAACACAATAATTATTATTAAATCATTATTAATAATTAATTTTCAAAGTTTCATCATAGACCTTTTAAGAACGATAATTTCAAATGTTATTTATGCTTGTGGATGATCATGGAACGTACCGAAGTCGGCGGGGAAATTAATCAATAATTTGTTCACTTATGTTTTAAATATACTTTATTTTTGATCAATGTTAAGTAAGTACTCTTTATTTCGTGTTTATTATTAAGTTAATTATAATTCCTAGTCTGTTGTACCTATTAACTTAGTTTTGTAACTCTACATTGGTTGACAAGAATAGGTTTCTAGCAGAAAAACTGTGTATTAGTATTTTAGCGACTAATCATATGGGTTGGGGCATTACTATAATGGTTAAATTTTTCAAATATATATCTAAAACTGGTTAGCGCACACCAACTACAGCGCTCTACCTTACAATTTGTTTTTTAAATATTCAAACTTCAAACAAAAATATTTTCTGTCAATTACAGGGGGATAATATAGCTTATCATCAGTGAGATATATTTTTAATCAGATCAGAAAATCCTGCAATAGATCAAATTTAAACAAATACATCCAATGAAATAATTTTATTGGCTTTATAATGATCGTATGTTAGTTTGACCTTACTGCCAGTAGTCACTTGTTAATTAGGTAGGTATATAATAGAAATATATATGTCATATAAAATCATTATCTCGAAACCAACACATGTCATTTAACATATTTTAAGGTTATATTACGTCTGTGTTTATTTAGGTAGATTAAAGAATACTCACTTCAATGTCAGAAACAACTATGCATTGGTATATACACTTATTTTTACATAACTTAATATAGCTAAACATAGTTATAAATAACGTCAAGTCACTCACCTTCATATATGGACCTATCATAAAGACCGTTATTTTTACGTTTCGCGAAATAAAATTTCACGAAAACAGGAGGTAAATTGCTAATATGAAATTATGTCTACCCACAGGCGATAAAAGTTTCACAACAGACTATCACAGATTGTTATACACGAAAACAGTATCCGAACTGCAATGTTATTTACCTAGCACGATTTCACTCACGGTTTTAGCGTTTAATTCGTGAAAATACGAACGTATTACTAATTCCAATCTATATTTATTTCATTTTAGGCATATTTGTATTTCAAATACTAATACATGTATGGAATGAAGTAATTACACATTTAAAATTCGCGGGCTTTAAATAAACGGCGGGATTTATTCGCATGCGCGCGGCGCGAATATACTCTGTCCGTGTCTGAACAGTGACTGGCTGTTTGCTGTAAAAACCTCTGATATATTTACAGCCGTTAAAAAATAATACGTTGAGGTATGATGATCAAAGGCCTGTGCTGCGTTTAAGGGGAATTATTATCTAACTTGCGCATTCATATGGGTTCTTAATAATGACGATATCGCTCATACATACATACCATACCACACTTCTTTGTTAATTTGTAAGCTGATATATTAAAATATAATAAACTATATAGAGCAAAGCAGACATAGTACTTTTAAACTGCTTATATTAAACTTAAAGGGGATCAATGGATTGGAGTTTATAAATATTTAATTACGTCTGAAAACATTTAAGTAAGGATCATTATAAATTAGATGAATAAGGTAATAAAAAAAAATAGCCCGTTCCGCACTGATTGGAATATCCGACTTAAATGAAAATGTTTATTATTTTTAAAACATGTATCGAGGAGTTCATTCGCCGTTTTTTATTCTCCTAAAGCATGTTTCTCAAACTGCATAAGAAAAAAATATCAAGTATAAATATATCTGCCTAACTTACATCAAGAAATGAATTTTAAGTGTCCAAGAAATATTGACATTCAGTTTAAAGGCTCACCAGTCATCTTTAAGATAACCGGTGTCATATCCGTTACACAAAAAAAGTTTTAAAAACAGATTAGCATTAAAATATAGATTATTGGTGTCCTTTTAAACTTTCCTGCAGTGTCCACTTAGGACTACAGTATGTAGTCTGTACAGGCGATTGTTTCTTGCATAATCATAGCATGGTAAAAAATCTCGTTCAGTCGAATTTTTAAACAGACTTTAAAAAGGAGGAAGTTTCAACTTTGTGCTTATTTTTATGTATGTACAGCTATAACTTCGTAGCATATCGATTTTGAGTTCTTTATTGATTGATAATTCATTTTTACCAATGGAAATAAAGTTGTAAAGTAGAAAGGATGACTCATAAGTATATATTTGGTAAACATAAAAATTGTGTAAAACGCCTAAAAACCCGAGTAACAATTATGGAGTGGTTTATATTTATGAATGTAAGTGTTGAAGCTACTCTTCCTGGATATAGCCAAGGCTTACCGAGATATCAGCAACATTGGCAAGTGATACTGGAAAACTCAGGTGTAGACAGGCCACCGTGGGCTGGCTCACTACCTCTAAGGATTTCGGCGTCGCGGTGACCCCAGATGCGTATGTTCTCCAGATACCGAACAGACAGTAGAGCACACGCTGAGTGAATGCCCGCGTTTTGGTTCTGGTTGCAACTCAAACTCGAGGTAAACATGCGCATCGAGCCCTCGAACTGGAGCTCTCTTCTGGCTAACCAAGGTGGCTAGGGGACCGTTCAGGACCCAAGTTCGCCGATTACTGTTCCACTTTGTCAAAGTCCTTAAAAAATATATATCAAAGGGTTTTTACTATAAAAAATGTGTTAAAATTCCCGAACGACAGTGGTTCATTCATATATCATATTCATATAAAAAAGTATATTTTTGAAATACCTATTGTTTCTACAAATCTGTTAGAAAAAAAATTTCGTGTTGGTGAATTAATCTTGCATGTTATATAGAAACGACCAATATACATTAGGTAAATAATTCTGTGAGACGCAGTAGCAATATGATATTTAACTTTAAATAAATAAATAACATAACATTCAATTTGTAAAATATCAAAGTACATATCTTGTGACTGATATAAACCTATTTTAATAGCAATAAGTAACTTCATACTACTATTTCAATATCATTTTATTTTCTTAAATATGATACTCAATGTAATTTATATATACTAGATTACACTGTATACCTACCTACATATTTAAAATAAACTTTAGCAACTTCAAAATTACCTTTGCATTTGGGTCACGACTCAAACTGTCAGGAAACAGAGCTTTTTCCAGCGAACCAACCAAAAAAATACTTTAATAATTACAGAAATGGAACGCAATCATGACGTAAGTTTTAGCACGAATTTGAGTTTATCCAGATGTTTCATATAAGCATCTCCTTATTTTAATAATAATTAACTAACAAGTTATAAAATATAATCGTATAAAATTTTCTTACGTTACGTTCTTAGCTTACGTTCATAAATAGTAACTGTTTTCGAATCCAGTTTGTCGTTTCTATGAAGCATTTTGTAAATTTCATATGTATTTAACCCATACATTGAAATCTTCATCATTAATCACTCCACCTATATATAAAATCCGTGTCGACACATGTGCAGATTTTTTACATTATCCCATTCAAACAGACATGATATTTTAATTTATGAGTATATTATTAGATCCGTACACGATACACATCCGCTATTATAAGCCAATATGTAACATCTGCATTCATACCAATATTTTCCGTAAGTCAACAGCTTGTTATGCTTTGCTTCCATTCGTTATGATATATATTGTTATATATTGTTGAAAATATATATTACTCCCCGATAGTAAACGGAGTTAGCATAAACCCTATGCCCGACGCAATACATTGTACAACTTAACGTATTTAGTAGTAGTATTATTCTTCAAACTTATTTATTTACAAACTATTTCGAACTCAGATTTGAATGTCCGTTGACGTAACAGATTTGCAGTTCGTATCAAAATTGACATATGGAATAATTTTACTTCGACGTCTGTCTGTCCATTATTGTTTTCTCTTCAAGTATTAATGTATAAATAACAGATGTTTCGGGCGTCGTTGCTATTTTTAAACGTAAGGCGTCAGATTACTATATAACAATTGTTCCTGGTATCACCAATGATATTTTCTGATGGTAAAGCTTACCTTTTTCTATAAGTTTAATAATTCTTACTTGTACAACATTCTCTGAATCTGAACATAAATTTTAAATATGGCTCGTTAACTAAACATTATATTCAAATGACTTCAAGCCATTAGAGCTCTAATGTACACATTTTAATATGTGTATCGAATCGTATCAAATTTAATTAAATATGTTACCAAGAAGTGGTCAATGCATCAAGCTTACTACAAATAGTTGCATGTGAATAGTTATTACGAAATTAGAATCGTTTTCAGTACTAAATGTAATTAGTTAATGCAGTTAGTAGTATTTTATATGTACAAACGGTGTTAAGCTTGAACATCTGTCATAGAATATGAGATAAACTCTTTTTTTGCGCCTACATACTTAATTACTATATGTATGCTCCATCGAGAGTTCTATTGCGCAAAGGCCCCGTTATGTTCAAAAGTAGACATTTTAAGACAAACGGTACGTTTTGATTGTGCAAAGCGGTAATACATGACAGTGAGTAGGTGTCAAGGAATGTCCCTACAGGTTGGGATCAAAATAAGAGCTACGGTATCTCTGCCTGTCGTAAGAGACCAGGGTAAGAGGGAGAGGACTTACAGGGTTGCGGACGGTAAGAGTGGGAGCTTCAACCGTCCGGATAGCGACCCTGGGAAGGATGAAGGGATGTGCGGGCGCGTACCGTCGTTAAGATAGAAAGGTACGTGATAGGAAATGTTGTCCCTTTCGGTCTCTGCACCGCGCTCAGCGGACTCCGGTTGCGTCCCTATGGAGGTCACGGAGCCCTCTACTTAGCACTGAGGTAGGTCACCGAGAGAGTTTTAGTACGGTAAAAATCCCACATAACCCGGCGTTGCTCCCAGGCAACGGGCGCCTTTCGAAGGTTTCCCCCCCAAAACAAAAAAAAGATGTCCAACACTCTTCAACATTTGCCCCGCTGCTAATATTTATGATTAATAAAATAATGACATACTTTGTTTACAATCTATTAAAAGAGTGTGTAAAATAAATAAAAAATGTCAATTTTTAACGTTTTTATAAACAATGCATGTTAATTTTTTTTTTACACATTAGAAGAGGTACAAAAATTTACTTGGTCCTTTACCTACCTTAAAAAAAGTAACTATAGATTAACAAACTTAAAAAAGTGTAATTTTTTAAGATCTATATAATCTATAATTCGTTTTCTAAAGTTATTCTTGCTCTTTATGTTTTTATTACTCTTATTATCATATTTGATGCTCTTTGTCAAAACGTTTCACAGTCGATTATTTACAATTAGAATACTTTAACGTCATTATAATAGATCAATTATTCTATTTAACTTAATCTAACGATACACGTAAGTCCAAGATAAACAACAAAATCAATCAAACAAATAATAAAAGCAACATCTAATAAACCGATCTATATACAAAAATAACAAGTGTTACAATAGGGCCCTGTTCGAAGTACGCCCTGTACAGAGTTACGAATAATTAATAATGCTAATAATTATTATTAATGCTAGTTATTAATAATTTTTAATTCGCGACTTTCCCACATTGTTGAATATGAAGAGCACTTTTGTATCAAACATCGAGCAATCGTCACTTTCTTGTAATGTTTAAACTAATATAAATTAGTATAAGATATTTAGAGTTTCTTTGCATCTCCCGACTGCAGACTTCATAATTCGCGCATAAATAATTTTACAAAAATCTCCGATGTAGGGATAGTAAGAGATAGCAAAGTAGTCTATTGTAAACACTGAGAGATTTCCTAAAAAGTGAAAAGGGCTATTTATTTTAACTTCTACTACGGGCATAGCTAAGTATATAGCAATAAATAATAAGTTTTCTTACGTATTGCTTGTTTTCATATCTATGGGTAAATAAAAAAAATTAGTCAAAATATTAAAGGTCTTCATGTCTGTAACGTGATGATATCTACTTTATAAAAATTTTTGATCTGCAATGTCTGCTAGATAAAAAAATATTTTATTTAGAAAAATATAGTAATTCAAGAATGTGCGTGGCTGTATCCGTCCTTAAGCCGAAGATAGCCTCCCCTCCTCGTGGTGCACGGCTGAACAACGGATCTTCCTCATCGTTGATTATCTATGGTAATACTGATGCTACTCGTGCACTTATAGTTCTTCATTATAATTATATTGTGAAATGTTTTCACGTGTTTCGGTTTCAATGTCGAAGAGCGAGTCCGTCGCTTCTACATTAACCGGGTACGTGTCAGTGATGTCATCAGGTACGAACGTTCATGTGCAATCACGCCATTAACTGGCACGTCTGCTCGTTTGTATGGTACGTACATAAAAAAGTCATTTAAACAATATTTATTGCATGTTATGGAAAGAAAAATAATCTAAATATTATGTAAATTAAAATATTAAAACTAAAAAAAGCTTCCCGTACCGGGAATCGAACCCGAGCCTCCTGGGTGAAAGCCAGGTATCCTAGCCACTAGACCATACGGGATATGTGAAGTAGAAGAAAATTTATATATAGATCATTAGGAGTTAGTATAATATAAAACAATATCATTTATCATATAAATGTATAAAATGTTTCGTTTTTTAAAAATTATACAAATCCATAGTTTTTTAAGTAATTAAAATTTATTTTATTTTGTCTTAATACTATTGACATCTAACATAATAATTAAGAACTACATCGTTATTGAAGAGACTTACGTAGTTACGCTATTGCACAGTAGATGGTAGTGTTGTGCATGCTTAAAATTTATATGAACTTTTTAATAGATGACCTTACTATCACCATAGAGCGGAAAAAATATTCTAAAAGACGTAAGTACATGCAACCGTATATTTGCTTACATATCCTTGGGCGACAGAGTAAAATCGTATTTTACGGAGAACATATTTAGATACAAACCGTTAACAGATAATGTCATATAGAGCCATGTCCCAATATTTTAAAGTACCAGTAGGTTATTATCCATTGGTCATTATGCAAGTGCTACAAAAGTTCATAAGATGGCGCTCAATAGTAAATAGTTATTTAAAATGTATTTTCTACGAAACACGGTTATGCTAAATGAAAACAATATCCATTATTTTGAACAATTAATCAGTTAAGATTTAGTAGGTACATAGGTAACATAAGAAAAATAAAAAAGTATTTTGTTAAAAGTAAGCTCTTTCCATAAATTTGCCGTATGTCATTACTTCCCAGAAGTAAATACTTATTTGCAACTATAGTATGGTGTAATATTATATTTTTTTTTTCAAAATCAACGGGTTCAATTATTGTCTATGAATAGATTTTTCAAAAATTCAATGATGCAGTTTTAGTTTCTATCAAAATCCTTCCCGTGACTCTTTTGAGTACTTTTGGCTATTCCTCATAGTTTCGGATTTGATCATCCATCCATGTCCACTTGAAAAATTCAACCTGTGAAAGAAAAGTAAAGAAAGATGACTTGGGTAACCAATTAATCACGACGTAGTCTGACTACACAGAGCGTGGCATTGCGTGCAGTAATTTTTACATTTTTTTCATTTGGTGGAATGAATGGAAGGAAATAATGAAAGAAATTGCTTCCTGCGATGTTACGACTCTAGGTAATTTTCACTAGAATAAATTATCACAGTCGATACTACTCTAATACTGTGTTTGGACAAATTATTTACAGCCCTATCCATTAATTAATTAATTCAATTAAGTTAATTCATCTTTATGGAGCCTTAACTATTCGGCGCAAGTGGCTCCATCGATGCCTGATGCCTAAATAATCTTCTCTGCTCTTTGCATTAGTTTTTCTCTGCTGAAACACACGAAGCTGGCGCCAGTGGGTACAAGAAGCTTCTTGTTGGATGTCACTGGGCTATGTGTTTATATATGTGTGTTTAGTTGACGGTACTCGTGGCTGGTTGTAAGATTTCGTAGCTTATCCAACTATCCATCTAAAACTAACTGTAAAATGTTTTATAAAGTTATTCTATTGCAATGTCGGAGAACCGTTTAAAACCGTGTATTATGAAACTCCTTACTTCCTTCGCTGGCTAGAAAGTCGTTGGTGATGAATTAATGTCACCTCTTTAATGTCACAACTATGGATAGACGCTGAAGTTCATTGACCATCAAGTGACCATTCCGTTCGTTTTTTTATAGCTTTAAGGACTAACGAAAATCAGCCCAGCCGCCTGGTATTAAGTTGTCACCATCGGCTATGGACATGTGCTACTTCAAAAGAGTCGCCAACGTTTCGCCGGTCCTAAACGAGAGCTCTTAATACGAGTTGTTAGAAGTACATAGTTGACTACTGACTTAAAATATATTGGTGTTACTAGCGTGGATCTTTGACTGAATTAGACGCTTGGATGAATGTTACGATGAAATTAGAACATTCAATAGCTTTAATAATAACTAGGCTGAACGATCAATGTTGTAAGAAAAATATTTATTTTATTGACCCTATCTGTCATTAAACGGTATATTTTTGGGGCTTTTTCGATAATGTCACGTCTATTTAATTCTTTTGAACTGTGATAAGTCCTCATTCCTAATCTTCCTTATCTCGCGTCAAAGGCTATTTGTTTTATTTTTAACCGACTTCAAAAAAGGAGGCAGCTCTACGCTCGTATGTATTTTTTATCATTCTAAGTGTTAACCAAAAATATTGCTAAGAGGCAATTTTTATATGGAGAAAATCAAACGAAATTAATAAGTGAATTTACGATCCGTGATGTTAATTAAGTGCCGGTCCACCGGACGGTTCAGATCCAACAAGCTACTCAGCTTGTCCTGGTGACCACTTCGCAACGTCGAATTCCGCAATAGTTTGTTTTTTTTAATATATTGATAAAGTTGACATTTTCATTAATAATAGGGCTCCAAACAAACATGATTAATTAACAATACTTTCTATTTTAACTTGTTGTTCTTTTTATCCCTATTGCCCAGTAAGTGGTGACCCTGTCTGCCAAGAAAGGGTTCTGATATTTCCGACCAGGATAAATATTTATTTTGACAGGTATGTAAGTGTTTGTACCTACATGGCACCCGCTGCACGGCGAACCTTAGTGCGGGGGTGTAAATGTGTTTATTTATTATTATATTTAAATGTATTGTTTATCGAGTTCTGCTGGGTCAACACGCAAATATTTTTGTATTAGTAAGTATCTAGTTTATTTTATATAGTTGTATTATTTCATTTAGTTACTGATCTCACCATTTTGTTTCGACTACTTGATGGACTGGTTTATATTAAAAACAGCTACAAAGAAAAAACTAATTTTCCTTTCCTGTAACCTTCCTGTATCCTTGAGACATACCTACATATATTTTGTACTTATTAAAAATTAATATTCGACTACAATCCCACTTGATGGTAAATGCTAGCCTAAGAACATTTAAACGCACTTACTAAAAACGAAGTCTATCGACTATTGACTTAATTGATCAACATATTTAGAAATAAAAATATTGTTTATATATTTATATTAGTTAAGGTAAGAATTTCTTTTTTAAACAAACATATCTTTCTCTTATTCTTGCAAATATAGTCACTACCATCTTGAATTGTATGCCGATTAATTATGTATTAATTCCTCTTTCATCAACAGCTGACATACCCGTCAAAAACAATACGTTTATTTATTTTCTCTTGGTATCATCACAACCGGATATTTATAAGCTTGCTTCATCGTGAACAATTACATATTTACGTCGCGTTCAGTTATCACGTCATGCGATTACGTCATTTCTTTGAATAAATTTTCCAACATGTAATAAATAAAAACGGCAATCATAATGTTAAATAATAATTTGAAAAATTGTGTTTTTATCGCTGATGCGAGTAATATCTTTTCTAAACAACCGTTGGGCAGAGAAAAATATACAAACACGTGGTAGACAAGGATGCACTATTACTAATGTAAATATCAACGGAATTAAATATATTGGGTTGTAGAAAAGACAGACGAAATCTGTCTGAACACTCGGCAGTAACAGTACTGATTTTTTTATTTTTTTTTATATATATTTTATACTTAACTGTATGATACTATTTGACCAGTACTATACTATAGTAGTATTCTTTAAGGAATCACATAACATATTAAAACACACACAGAAGCAATCAATACTACGTTTAGTGCCACTTAAACAAAACGCCCGTGATACATTTTATTTCCCATTTCGTTGGAATAGATCATATTCCTGCGACGAAACATATCGTAAATATTTACCAATATTATAAATTACAAAGTACATTCTAAATCTGTTCAGGGGCTTTCGCGAGAAAGACAGACAGACAATAAAACAGTTTAAATGAAATAAAACTAATAATGACAGGTTTATGTGTCGGAGAGCTAGTATTAAGTGGAACCCGGGAATCCCCCCGTGTTTGCAGGACGGTCTGTAATTCTTTTCGTTTTACAGGCTCTATGGGCGGTTGTGACTACTTTGGTACCCTTTTGTTGGCCATTTACAAAATAGAACGCTTTCATTGGAGGTTAAGTAAATATCATAATGTCGTTTCTCATTCAGACATTTTGTTATTTCCCGCTTTTCAACTCTACAATAATCGGTGTTCGTAGAATAAGCTAGTACCAAAATAAAACTTCATAATTGTTTACAAATTTAATAAATTCTCATCAGTAAATAGATAAATCGGTACACGGAATAAATAATTAAGGTGAGGTAATGTATCCGGAAGATTCTCCAACCTTCAAGTGTACAAAAACGACAGCTCACGGCTTAGGATTTAAGAATGCGGTCATCAATTACAATTCTTAGCACAACCGTACAGAGTTTATAATTCAAACGTTAATTTGTTGCAAGCAGACGTCCTCGTACTCATAGTTCTATAGCATCTGTTTGTACATTTAATCAGACAATAAATTAAATCAATATACGCACGGTTAAAGTTTGAATCCCGCAAACATACATATATCTATAGATATTGTTCAAGTCAAAATAAATTCCCGCATGTGTAGTAGATCTTCACTTGAGAACAGCTCGACCATGTTACGTGATTTTTTTGTTCGTTATTGTCAAGTTTAAATTAAATTTTTAGATAATTCTGTTTGGAAAGTTCACTTGCAGTCGGAAATTTGCATGGAATTATTTTTGTAAATCACAATAAAAAATAGTGAAAACAATGAATTCAGATTTGTTTCAATAAATTTAATAGTTAAATGTATTATTAAATTAAATGCTTGTGTCGGTGATCCCGCCTGCTTATAATGTGGGAGCCTTCGCGAGGAGAGTGAATAGGCTTAAATTTCTTTCTTAAATTTCTCTTATCAAAAATCTTCATCATCATCATCATCATCAAAAATCTTAAATTTCGTAACCACTTACAATCAGATGGGATTGTTGTCAAGCATTAACTAATTCTATGTTAAAAAAATACTGCCATATTTATTTTTTTTTGTGTCAATTCACACAAATCCCGAGAAAAATTCTCACATTCATCATTCTTTAATTGTAGTCTTGCGACGAAGATACGCGTCTAATATTATAAATCAATAATCTATATAATATCATAAAGAGAGATAATTATTATTATACTGATTCAACATACAAAACCTGGAAAATTTTAGTAATTTAAATTAAGAATCCATATTTTGTTTACATAACAACACTTGATACAATAAAAACTAGTTTATTATATTATTATATTCCAGATATTTATCTATATAATAACATTCATTGCAATTACAAGTAAACGGAGTAATTTTAAATCGAAATTGCAACTTATATTTATATATGTAACTATAGTATAAATACTAGCAGATGCCAGCAACTTCGTTTGCGCGGATATTTCAATAGTTTCAAGTTTTGTCTTAATGTACTTAACCATGGCAAAATTTATTTCAATTGTAATATTTATTTATTGCTTCATGTATTATCTCTAACAAAGTTCTCAATTTAAATGGCTAACCACATCACGTAAGAATAATAATTTATAAGTTAATTATATACATTTAATCTTAATATTTTACAAATAAATGACAGCCGATTAAAAGACAAAATAACTACTTATTAATATTTAAACACATGGAAACGACTTAACTAACAGGTTTACATACCCAAGAAATCATAGAAAACTATAGTATTATTATGGCACCCACACAAACATATGAAAAGAAACCAATGAAGAAGATTCCGAAAAAAAAATATGATATATTTTTAAAGACATCTATAAGGTCTACCGATATGATATATAGATTATCATTTGCGCAATCACATGTCCCTCCTATGTAGGTACTAATTTTCATCAAAATCGATCTACATGTTTCGGAGTTTTAGGAGGACATACAGACAGTAAGACACACCAAAATTTAGATAATGGTACAATGTGGGTCGGTGAGTCATAAAACAAATATTTGTCACGAAATATGTTAATATAATTAAAACTACAGTCAGAGCAAACAGATTTTTAAAGTAGTATAATAATGGATGATTCATTATCATTCCATTATATTAACTGTAGATTCAGGCATTCAGACAACAAATGCATTTTTACAGAAACATGAATCTAACATAACATGTATGCTTGTTAACATTGCATTGTTAAGGAATACCTACTGTTTCTACCTTACACCATAAATAAATTGATTTTAGTAGATAAACAAAAATATTTAACTGTGTAAAAAATATTGATTTAATTATTGTGACGTACCCGAAACACGTAACTAAAAAAAATAATTAATTAAAATAAATGCAAGTATATAATTAAGCCCCTGCGGTGCAGTACCCAGAATGCTGGTGGTATTTCCTCGCTATATCAATAAATGGAAATAAAAGCTCACCCACTCGTACCCCCACCACAACAATTAAACATTACCAACACCGAGCCGCGAAAAAACAATTGTCTGTCACATAACTGTTTGCCTCTACCTGGAATCGAACCCCTCGCTCAGCAGGCAGGGTCACTACCAACTGAGCTATAAGGTCGTCATATCAACGCCTACACACTGAGCGAGAAAGCTTTCAGTTACCTAACTCTCGTTGCTGTAGTTATTTTATTAGTAAATCTTTATTGGTTTTATCTATCGTAAATAATCTATCGATTTAGGAATTTTATGGAGCTCCGTAACCGATACTGTCGGATATGGGAAATAAAAATATATCCGAAGCCAATCTGATAAAAATCTGATAAAAATGTTTCGAACAATTTCGAATCTAAATGAAACAGTTTGACAGATTTTCTCCGCCCGACTAACCGCGTTATTATAATTTTTAGACAGTTTTTATTATATAATTTGAAGGCTGTTGTTATTCTTTATTATTATAATACCAAATAATATCTAGAAATAAATTCAAACGGTTACTTTGTAGATACATTATATATTTTAGTCCAAGTTCTAAATCATCTTATGTCCATAACCGAAACCGGTAAAATATTATTCATATATCCGTATCTATATCCGAATCTCAAATATCATTTCTGTAACAATTTTAGACCGAATTAATAGCGGCATGGTCATAGTTACATGGGTGACAGGTTGTCGCAAAATTTCTAGGTCGCTTCTCTCCTGCGGCGCGAATGCCAGGCAGTCATTTCACACTGATATCATGGTGCAGTACGCTCAAGTCTTCTCCATTACCAGGAGAGGCCCGTGGACAGGTAATGTTAAACATATTAGAAATAAATAACTACGCCGAAGATGTTCTCTTCATAACATACAAAATAGGAATAATCAATGCGCTTTTTCATTACTATTCCATGTGTTTATCTATTTATCCAAGTACACAATAGAATATTACATATATAATAATGGTGATAATACTTCCAACATAAAGATATCATGACATCATAATTGCAAGCGGCACTATGACGTGCGTACATTATTTATACGCAAATTACAAAGCAGATCTTTAGGAATAAACAATATAATATGCAGTTACTTTCCGAAGTAGGTATTGTGGAGATTAAAAGGGTTAAGCTATTGATTTGCGTCTGGGCGTCCATGCAACATACGCCCTGCTTAATGTACTATTTTAAAACAAAAGAAAATAATGTTAAATTAAACTTCCTATAACAAATCAAAATCTGCGGTGAGGACATTATAACAGGGTTTTAAGTTAATCTAAACATTTATTATGGTTAAATTAAACAAAGTAATATATGATAATCATCTCACCGCGGATTCAGCTGTAAGTTTGATTTGTGGGATTACAAAACGCTCTGAATCTGCATAGTTAAATACACATATCAGTTACCAATTCTCGTATAGACAGCATATTTATAGACACATTTTTAACATTAATGTACATCCTACGCCCCGTTTCATATCTTTTTTCGTCTATACTACGATATAATCTGTAGTATAATCTGTAGGTTCTCTCTGTACGTTTAATTTTATTCTCATTGTTTGCGCTAAATAATAGTTTTATGACTCACTCGTACAAATTCTACCATTTTTTAATTTTTATCTATCTTCCATAACTCAAAAACGTCTTAACAGATCTTGATGAAAATTAGTGTATAGGAAGAACATGTGATGGCGCAAATGATAACCGCAAATGATAATTCTATCTATAGTGTAATATAAATATGTAAGTTCTGTCTATATTAGAAAGCCTAATGAGGTTTTTAATATTTTATATAGCCTATCATCTGCCCAATTATGTGTTCTCAGTACATACCTACCATTTTTCATTAAAATCAGCCAAGCCGTTCTTGAGTTATAATTATAATGGAATATACAGACGACAAAAATTTCCAAGATAGGCAAATTGCTGTCAGTTAGTTATAAAACTGAAATTTACAGCTAGACACTACGGATTTATATAGTAGTATAAATTATATTATAATAGGTAATCAAATTTTTTAACTTGTAATTACATGAATCAATTCCTGCCATACATATATTTATTTTAGTTCATAACTTTAAAGCAATAATAATCAAAGTCTTTACAATACTCAATATCCTATAATAACATAACTGTCTAAAGTAGTGGTGCAATTGCCGACGCGGCGAATTTTAGTAATTCACCACGCAGCGGTTTTGAGGAAACACTTCTTTAAAATCTATACTTTTTAATGCCAATGCCTAGTGTTAACTAGTTGGGTAATATAGACAGACGAATATGGCGGATTCGTCTTAGAATTCCAATTTAACGATTTGGCAACGAAACCTTATTAAATAAACTCCAAGAAAATTCACTCTATACTACATATGTATCTATGCATCGCAAAAGATATTATTTAATTAAACCTCTACATATTTATAGCCTATAAACATTTATAGCGTACAACTGCCTGTCTTATTAAAAGAGTGAATTTAACGACCTCGGAAAACATCGCTAAAGCCGAAAACATTTTCTTTGGCACGATTTTTAAATGCTCCACCTCTTTTAAGGCTTTAAAAAGTCGCTTTTGTTCCTGTTCACCTTACAAATGTGAGAGCGTGCTCGTCATCGTTTTAATTAATTAATTTATTTATTTTGTACACACAATAAAATTTCAGGTAACAAATGATGTATAAAAGGTTTATACGAGAGCATTAGTTATTCGTAATCAGAAATTTCTTCTAACAAACCCAATAAATGCCACCTTCTTCAACTCATCATCCTTATAGGCCTTAGTAGAGGGATTAGTGGTGTACCCTGCTATTGTATTCCTACGAAACCAGAAGTTCTCCGACATCATCGAAGTTGAATTTATTGAAAAAGCACGAAAATTTTAATAAAACATTACAATTTTTTTATCAATATTAAAGGGCTTTGCCGCAAAAACCATTTACACTCTGGTAACATTATTATTGTACATACATATTTTTGAGGATGTATGGACATGATATGATGACATTTCGGATCTAGATATTGATACGGTTATTTTAATAAAATTTTACCTGTTTTACTTTTGGTTGCCAATATGAAATTATTTCCAATTTTCTGATTGTATCTGACGGTTCCATTACGGATATGAGATGGTTTAGGAATTGGAAAAAAATATGTAACACTTTGACTTTATACATATTATACAATTTAATTTGAACCTGAACCAAGCAATACATTGCATTATAAAAATATTTTAAACGTTTATAATTATTATATGATAAATATAAATTGTATCCCGAAAATAACCTTAATTACCAGAGAAGTTAACAAATAGGATAAATTAAGTGCACCATCTAATAATAATGTTATGTGGTACGAATATACTGATAAATAAACTTTAACGTACAAAAAATGTAATAAATGTGATAAATAAACTTTAACGTGAGAAACATTTATCCTTAAAAATGGTTTACAATATTTTACATACTACTAAATGGAAAAAAATATCAGGGTTCATGGCTTCAAATATTCGAACATAATATATGTAAATGTAAATTGCTAGACTACCGGACCCTTCGTCTGGCAAGGGGATACGGCCGACAGTTCTGCACCCTTTTCCAACAAGTGACTTAAATTTAATAGATATTATAGAACTGTCATGGTCTAGACATTTGAAATTAGCCGCGCACTGGGTATCTGATTTCAAATCACATGCAAATCTAGTTCTCAGTACCTAATTAGTTAATATTTAAAATTATTTATAATTTGTTTTGGTGATAAGCAATGGTGGTGAAACCAGTATCTACACATGTTCACAAGATATGAAACCACCTCGCATATAAGCAGATAGATTATGACCTCAATAAATTTCATTCAAGACACCCCGAGTCCAGCAATGGGATAGTGATGCAGTGTTATATATTATAATATGCTAAAAAACGTACGTTAGATCAGACCATACAATTATCATGCATCTTGTAAAGGTCTTTGACAATAGAATCGATTGCAAAAGCGTAAAACCAGTTTTACACGCTTTTTTTGTAACTATAATTTAATAAAAGGAAGATCGCTGATTTAACTCCGTTATTCAGGTCCAGATAAAATTTGAAAGTTGAGACCATAAAGTAAATTGATCACGCATTATTATAAAGCATATTAAAAGAAAATTTCGAATATTTCCTAAAATTGGACGAAGAATAAGAAGGTGGAGGCTGCGTATTATATGCACCAGAATTTATATATAGACATTTAAAAATACGCGTGTGTTGTGCTAAGAAGCTGTGGGTTCAACTTGTCTACAACAAGGTTGGTTTATGTGCTAATGCTATGTCGCTGACATGCCCGGTCTCAGAGCCACGCAAGTATGATATTCCGGCATTAGTTTCAGTCGCATCGCTCGCTTCGACCGCGATACACGCTTTCGTTGTTGCGCCCCCACCGACAATGCTGCTACTATTACTTTTCGTCGCCGCGATCGTCGACGCGCAAAACGACACGAGCCCCGTCCGCCCACCGGCACCTCGCCGTGAACAGTTCAGAGTGATATACGAATGGAACGTGATCGATTTCGAATGGGCCGCGCCGGAAGATCGTGCGGCCTACCTCAATACAAGCCGATACATTCCACAAAACGTCCTAATATCTGGAATAAACTTTTACGGAGACAAGCTGTTTTTGACGATGCCGCGACTGCTGGACGGAGTTCCGGCGACGCTTGCAACAATACCCGTGACCCAGAGCGACACGGCCCCGAAGCTTCAGCCCTTCCCCAGCTGGAATGACAACGCCGTCGGTAATTGTGCGGCTCTCCAATTTGTGCAAAACATTGAAATTGATCGCAACGGTATCATGTGGATTCTCGACAATGGACGTGTTGGTACCCTAACCCAAAATCCGGATTCGAAGTGCCCACCTTCGATTGTGATTATTAATTTGAAGGATGGTAAAAATGAAATGGAGCGCATACCTTTTCCTCCGGGGACGGTGAATTCAACTACGACGTATTTAAACGATATTGTAGTAGATAATCGAGATGGTGACTTTGCATATATCACTGACAATAGCGCTACTGATCCAGGAATCATTGTTTTTCAACGCAGTGAAAAGAAATCTTGGAAACTCCGTGATAGGAAATCTATGTTTTCTGTTCCGGAAGCAGCGATGTTTCGCATCAATGGTACATCCATCAGCCTGCCGGTAAACATCGATGGTATAGCTCTGGGCCCACAGTTTAAAACAGAAGAAGGCAAAGTTGACCGAACTGTGTATTACTGCCCATTATCAAGCTTTCACTTGTACGCTATTAATGCCTCCGTTTTGCGAAACGAGTCCTTGGCAATGAAGGACGATGGAGCGCTTCGGCCCTACGTGCGAGATCTGGGCACTAAGCCCTCTCAAACAGACGGAATGAAAATGGACTCAACAGGTGTACTCTTTTTTGGTCTCATCGGTAATTCGACCATTGCGGAATGGAATAGCACCACCGATTTCCGGGTCGGTCAGCGCACGATAGCCCGCGATTCCAACTACATTCAATGGATAGACCGTTTCGCATTTGACGACCGCGGCAACGTTTATGTGGTTGTGAATAGGCTCTTCAATTTTGTTAAGAATCAAGTGTCAGAGAACGAAATTAACTACAGAATTTTGAAGTCGCACACTGGATCGAAGAGCTACATCTTTGGTGAGGATATACCCGTAGATCCTTCGGAAAATGGTGCGGGGGCTGTGCCCAGGATCGGCGCTTCCTTGCTGGTGCTAGCAATGGCACACTTGCTCGCCTAGTGCTCATTGCAGTGAGGGGTCGCCCTTGTTTTTGACCCTGAACGAGAGCAGCGAGTCTTTATGTGCGGTTTGGACTAAAGTGTAATAATTCTACCAAATATTAAAAGTTACCTTGACCTTGTGGTCCTCTCAGTGATACGCCATGTAGATAGCTTTGTATATTATTGTATGTTTAGTGTACATGTTACATTAGTGATGTTTTAAGCGACCTTTGTACGGGATGTCGCAAACGTGCCGAAGATGAGACGCGTTCGCCGATACGATAGGATAAAGGTCGGGGACGTGTTATTGCCAAATGCCGCTATGCACTGAACAATCAACATTCCAAATAATTTTAATCTACAATCTGTTAAGTTCGCACGCTATTTATTTATTTAATCTTTAATAGGTATTGCGTAATGAAAACAATATTAAGCTGTCGAATTATATTCAAGTCCTTTATCGTAATTCCGCTGAAACCAAATAATTAAATAGCGAGTCCTTTATATTGTATATGAGAAAGTAGATTTAATTAATGAAGTTATTAATATATAGTGTTCGAATTCCATGTATTGTATTATTGAAACTAAAATTGTATGGCAGATGAGTGAACGTGACGCTGTGTTTGATTAGTAAATAAACGTGTTTATCACATTTACCTTATTTGTTGTTTTCATTTGTCCGCTATCGTGTTTCTTCGACAAACAGAGCTCGTGTAGTACTAAGCAGGTATTTAATTTTGAACAAGGACGCTTTTACGCCAGCTACCTATTAATAAACCCCTAGGTCGGCGAGGCAACTTTATTGCTTAATGCATAAGCTTAAGAGTAGGCAATTCCTGTGAATAATATATAAAGTATGCAAAAGAGCACGTAAAGCAAGGAATAAAAAACGGTTTACTAGCAAAACATCTAACATAAAACATAATTGTTTACTTGAAAAGTATTGTCAAATGTATATTTTAATAATTAATTATGTTGTTATGTGGATATTACTAGGTAGTGTACTGATCAAAGGAATATGATCCTCTCTTCTGCATTGGCTCTTTAGAAAAATAAGAGGCATTCTTTTTTGAAAAAAATGTTTACAATACAACATGAATCGAACATATTAAATAATTGAATCAGGTGTTTTGCATTAAAAACTAGCAGCCAGAGATAAATAAATAAAAATAATAAGTGATCAGTTTTGGTTTAAATAATTTTTTTCACTAAGTATAAAATATTTTAAACAAGAAATGTGACAGAACTGACCTATTTATTTACTAAACCTAACATGTTAACCCAGGTATAAAATTAATAATTTGGTCCGAATAAAAC
This sequence comes from Megathymus violae, assembly GCA_003671415.1. NCBI lineage: Eukaryota > Metazoa > Arthropoda > Insecta > Lepidoptera > Hesperiidae > Megathymus > Megathymus violae. Next base: position 3,454,063 of record PDGT01000024.1, on the reverse strand, counting down.
ACGCGCTTCGTAGGATTTCTAATTTTATCCAAGATATTTTCCATATCTTGTTGAAACATTAATGTTTGTAATTGCATTTTTGTACAGACATTCGTGTAAAATTTTAAACTCCATCGTTTCAGAAGTAAGTCATTTTACTTCAATCGTTACATTACACAGATTACCGTTTACCAGATTACCGGTACTCGCCATATTATTAAATATTGAGAGCACCTTTCAACTAAATACATTTAATGCATCCCTATAGATCTACAGTTGCTCTTCCATTGTAAAACAATATTTGGCAAACGCATGTCACGACGATTCATAAATCTTAAAATGAGATAAACCCATTGTATTCGAGAAATAGTTTTGTTTTTCTTATGTTACTCATAATATTGCTTAAGTGATTCACTGGGTTTTTTGTTTTTTAGTCCAAGTGACGCATCAACTACAATAAAATAATAATACCTACATTTAAACAAAATCAAAACAATATCAACAGCGTTGGACTTCTATAAAGCAACACAAAATATTATTCCTTGTGCCATTTTAATGCAAAATTCTTCTGAACAACCATTCGAACTTAACGTGCAGTGAAAAAAACACTCCCACCACGAAACGCGTTTAATAAATAACGTGAGAAACGTGTATTTACCGTGCTATAGCCGGTACTCGGAAGTCTATAACGCATGTTACCGTAATGCCTTTTAAAAATCGTACCGAATTAAGTTTGATTACATTATAAAAATCATAATTGAGATAGAAAACAAGCTCATATGTACCTATAATAAGAAGGACTTATACTTACTGATAGTATTCGTCGTACATTGTCGATGTATTCTTTAAGTTTTATTAAATGCATTGTTAATGCTAGATTATATTTCTACCCAAATGTACGTTGCTATTATGTCAAGATGGTGAGTAATAATTTACGTAATAATTTCGTGTAAGTGTTCACTGTTTTCTCGAAAATATATAAAGATATTATATAAAATAAATATAAATAATAATATCTGATAGGCCATAGCTATCGTCCATAAGCTATCGGTCTCATTTGTTAAGCAAAGTCGGTTGTAGTCGGGCAACCCAAAACTACTACGATTAATTATTGAGCGTGGTAATAGTATGTATGCTTCAGGCAATAGCGTTGTTTTCGATCCGAGCAGTTTAAATCTTTTAATAGTCATGTGTTGACTTAAAAGATATTCTTTCACCATTTTTTCTGCACATTGTTACATCACCTTTTCAAAACGGTAGTAGAAGCAAAAAATGGCATGCATAAGTAACATAATACCTAAATGTTAAAATGATTTTTCAATTTGAATATAAAATCCCGAGCGGCATATACATTTAAGGTCATTTAAAGATATCAGTGTCAAATTTTATTTAGTCGTTTGCCCAGTTGCATTTCCTACATCCTAGAAACTTTCACCCAAGTTTCTCAATTTTGTTTCTAAATGCGCACGGAATTCTTATTCAAAATGTATGTTTATTGAATCTATTTTCTTTTTTACTTTTTTATGTCCATAGCTGACAAAAGGGAAGACACTCGTCTTCTGATGACAAGTGATCACCACCGTCTATGGACATCTATGACACCGAAACATGATTACGCTAATGCGTTTGAATCAAAACGAGGAACTTCTGGAGAGAGCCCATTGACCTCCAACAAAAAGGACGTCCTCCATTCAGCAGGATGCATCAGGAGCTGATGAATTGGTTGTTTAACTCTAACATGGACAGAGATCTTTACTCTTACTTATTTAAGATGTGGAAAGGTTGACAAGTCCTGTCGAATCTTATGTCGTGATTCTGTTATCTCACAAATTAATCTCTCAGCTGATTCCGTGGTGAGACTATGATAATACTGCGTATTATGTTCAATTCTAACATAATAAGTAGCTTCAAAATATTCAGTGTTCATTTTGTGGTAAACTTAACCATAATAAATAATTAGATGGTAAGGTCATATATTTATCGTTATTTTCATTCTCTATGAGGTTTAAGTATTTACACCTCTCAAGGTCTTTTGTATATACAGCCAGCTCTATGGCATGTAGATCTTAATAGCACTAGTAAACAAGCAAAGTCTCGTATTTACAACCTTTTAAGTGTTGTAAATCTCAATATTTCTTTTTTAATATTCATCCTTTTCTATAAGGCAATTTTATTTCAAAATTTCCAGAATTGTGATGTGTGCGTCATTCAACTTTAATTTATATTTATGATGAATCCTAATGATTTTAAAAGTAACATTGTTCTGTTTATATTATGTAAACAATCTGTATATGATTGACCAATCAAAAGTAAATCGTCCAAATTAAAGGTTGATAAATATCTCATGCACCACAGTACCATTGCAACTGGTTTGAGAATTTTTGTAAAGATGTATGGGGCAGTGCTTACACCGAAAGGTAACGTTGAATTCATATAAATTGTTCTTCTATTGAAATCATAGATATTTTTTTTAGAATACGGGTGAATACACACTAAGAAATAACCGTCCATTAGATCGACTGATCCCATAAAACAGTTTTTAGAAATAAGCTGCAAAGCTTTCCTTAAATCTTTCAATTTAAAATGCTGAGTTTGTATATGTTTGTTTAATTGTTTTAAATTCAGTATGAATCTTTGTTTACCGTTCGATTGCTGGCCTTTTCGCCGAGGCCAGCCTGTCGCTGGAGGGATCCTGTTGCCTGCAGATCCGGGACCCTCCAATTAAAGCGGCTGAAGGCTCCCGCAGGGGTTTACTACGGTATTGCACTCCCAAAGTGCCGAGTCCGACATAGGTTTAGAACTGCCACCAGGGCGTCCTGGATATCATCCGTAAATGGTTTCCCCTGCGACAAAAAAAAAAACACCGTTGGATTTTGGAGTAAGCAATACAGGATATATGGATTGACCTTCGCAAGGTTGACATAAGGACATTGCCCCAGAATTGATTAACTCTTGTATAGATTCTCTAAGAGCCTTACATTTAAATTGTTAATATAGAAAATACAAATAGAAAATTCTATTCTATACCCAGAAATCCAAGAGTACTAAACAAGTAAGTAAGGAAACACCATTGTTCATAAACATACAAAAGCCGACCCGCAGGTTTTACCAAATCTAGCGTCTGTGACGTGCTTGCGGCTGACGCGACGTCGTCAAATCGTTGTAAGTTGGCCTTGTCGTTTGCCTCGTTGTCGGAGCTGATAATGCTGGCAGCGGAATTCTTGTGACGAAGGTTGCCTGCGATTCGCTGGAGAGGCTCGGTATTTTAAAGGCGAGTTGACAGACTTTACTGGCTTTTGCGCTGTGAACTTAATAGTTGAAGTAGATCAGCACCGGATGTTATGATAGTTTTTGCCTATTTTAACATTTCAGCAAAATTTTTGTTTTTTCTTTTTGTCTTTTCATTTTTTTTTGAGAGTTAAAAAGATACAAAAGGGTCTGAACGTCGAATCCGTATATTGTATATCTCCTATGGTTCGAGCTGTATCCATTAGCAGTTTAAGAAGCTTCGCAGGAAAAATATGTATTTTTCTACCAACAGATCATATGAGGACGGAAGTGATACTCCTTATGAGTAACACGCAGTACTAGGTAATTATACGATTATAAATACGCAATATGAGGACGTTAAGTGTGACTCCTTATGAGAAACACGTAGTTCCAATACCTAAGCGGTGTTTATAGTATGAATTCAATTTGGAATGTAGATACTCGCTATGGAAATACCCCATAGTTAGATCCGATTAGAAAGATTATATTATTTAAAATTGGAAGGCCCAAAGGACATTCCGTAATTTTTAAAATTAATTCATTAACATTTTCAACCGTTAACTTTTGTAAAACATTCAAATAAAGTAATTACTTACCTTTTTGATCCTGAGATGACAGTGAATAGTGATTAAATGCAGATAGTGATCTTCTGATGATTGACTTACATGGCAGCGGCTTCGCCCACGATTAATTTTTCGTTACAGTTTTTTTACTTAAATAGTCAAAATCATCGCGATTTCTAGACTTTCGTTTCAGCATTTTAATAAATTGATTATAACAGTATAATACCAAGGAATAAAAATTTACTTTGGTTATTACGGATACGTTAGACACAGCGAAGCACTGAGAACAAGTGGAGAACATTATAATCAAACGCCATTTTATATATCTATCTTACATTAGATTTATAAATTCTATTTTATTTTTTGTTTACCTCCAAAATTTAGTGCGAAACGACGAGTCTGTGTTTGTAACTAATATTATTGTACAAATCCTAACATCGAGGATGAAGCTTGAGAGTTATTATCTATTATGTTCCGTATCAATGACAACATGACAATAAATAGTAGGTATACAATGTCACATATTAACTATAAGTAATCGGTAAAATATTCACAAAGACAGTTCATATATTTTTTGCTTCTAATCGACTTCATAAAAGGAGGAGCTTCCGTGGTCGACTATACTTATTTATACACATCGTATGTATATTAATTTGTATTTTTACTTAGCTACTTACCGCTATAGTATCGATGTAGACAATTGAATCTTTTAATTTCATCGTCATACAAGTGTAGATGTCCGAATTTTGTACATACGGAATTATGGATATTAAAAATTCTAAGCAAATTCATCGGTTATGGTCGTACTCGAGTTTGAACTTCCCGATGACAGTTCATATTTACGTTTAAATAGGTCATATGATTCAAGATTAATATTCTATGTTCACGACCTCACCCTCGCTGTAGGATTACAAAAACAATACATCATTAACCAAACATTTATCTGCCATATAAATATTTAGCCAGGCCAGAAATCAAAGCCAGAACCTCTTGCTTGGCGAGCGGGGATACAACCAACTACACTAAGAATCGTCGTTGCCGAAAAACAATCAGACCAGCCGATATTGTCATATAGGCGTGTTTTATTAATTTCATTATAAAACTGGTATTTGGTACGCTCATTTCCGTTAGATTGTCTAAGAAACTATCTCATGATCATAGTACAGTTATAAGTCGAGTTTTCGTTAAATATTTTTTGCACACTATATAGCAGTGAACAGCTTAGAATCACTTTCTAATCTTGTTGGTAATGAAAGTAATATTGAATGTATGATCTCCTGTTTGTTCATGCGTGTCCAATTACTATGCCACTGATATTTATGTTGATACGATGTACACTTTCACACGATTCAAAGAATTGAAAATAAATTGTTTATAATATACGGTATGTTTTTGCCAAACGGTTCTCATCGCTCCAATGAGAAGCGATCCGATTGACATGTGAATAGTTTAATTTGAACCAGTTTATTTTTTACATTGACAGTTAGCAAATTTAACGACCACATGACGAAAAGTGGTCAACATAGTTAGTGATCAGTGGACATTCACACCTCACGGGGCGGCACTAGTAACAGTTTTTTGAGCTAGCGAAAAACGCTGGGTTGACGCCTAAGGAGATCTCGTCTCATCAGCCGCGTATGCAGGTTTCTGATCTAGAACATAGTCCAACTCGCTGCTCCAATGAGAAATGGTGTAGGAACTAACTATTAAAACAAGCTGGTCTATCAAAGTTTCCAAATTAGTAATAGAAAATGGGATTGTTTGAGGGTTGGTTCCCAAATAAGGGATATCAACGTTACCGTCTAAAAATATTATAATGTAAATAATGAATGATAATAAAAATATATCTTACATTTGAATTTAATTGGAAGATTGTAACAATGAAAACCTTTCCAATTTGCAAGACTACCGTTCAGAATCTATTAGGCCATAAAGCTCCTAGTTACCTTCAATGGACCTGACATTATTGGATCGGTCGCAAACTAGCTGAATGTAACTATAATATATGGAAGTGCACTGAGACTAGGTACGCAAACAGAACGCAGAAGACAAACGAAACACGACATCACCCCTAATGTATCAATGCACAACTCACGGCTCTGATACGGCACATATTTTCCCGTTAAATTTCCAATATCCAACTAAATATATGTAGAAACAGAACAAGAAAGAAGTTCAAATATTGCGACACATGCGCGTTTGCGAAATCAGAAGTGAAGCTCCGTTACATCTAGTCTGAATGCAACCTTAGACGCTATTTACGGAGTATACCTATTTCATAGCGTGGTACTACTATTGATAAATTAAAATTAAACTCAATGCGGGTTAGACCTGGATTGTATCAAGAGTAATTGAAGACTGAGTTTAGGAAAGTTGGTCACCATCGGAAATAGGATGGATGTGAATGGCGCTTCCGTACCTTGGAGGTCATATTGAGCAGTCAGTTCGGTCTATAATGATTACATAATAATAATCAGTAAACCTTGTCAATTTCTTAAAAAGAATCTGCTTTTAAACTACGTATGAAATACTGGTTGATCTTCATTAGTTGTGCAATAAACATGCTTGTCATGTTATGACATCTTAAATAATAGAGCTTAATTGAGGGACACAATTACTCCTATACTTTTAAATTCTATAATTTTAATAACTGTACACATTCAAAAGTCACGAAAATTGACTATTCCCTCGTCCCTCTTTATCTTCGAAAATATACAAATTTAAAAATTTTGAAAAAAAAAACAAAAATCTTTAAGGTATTCTTCATCCAAGAAAATCTTTATGACTTCAAATTTATCTTAAAATTCCAGGAATATTAGGGAACAGAAAATATTCCTAAACACTTTTTACTCTCATTCTCAATCCCTTGCGAATCCGATTAAGTTAAAACTTACACGGTAATCACTTCTAAAACTTATCGTTTCATGTCCGGTGCCAACAAACGATGATATTTTGTAACTGTAACGATATAAATGTAACGATTCATATTTTAAACTGGGCACTTAATCATTATGGTATACATCTTAACATATTTCTTTCCAATATAATGATATTACTGCGGAATAAACTGTGGGTATCATTTTTTAGATTATAGAATTACCGCGCAGTTACAATTTTAAATATTTATGAGATGTCAGGTAAAGAACATAAATTTTTCTATACATATAATCAAATTTTAACTGATCGTAATCTCTACAAGAAAGATATATGAAAAAAAAATATTTTAAGGGCCTTTATTAACGCAATAGAAGCCAAAACAACAGTTGTTAGGATTTTTGCCTGTTGGTCTGTGCGTTTGTACGCGCTATTGTCAGAAACAACTTAACGGATTTCGTTATAGTTTTCACTAATGTATTGCAGAAAGCATCACTTAATATTTAAAGTTCTTTTAATTTCCATCCGTCCTTAAATAAAAAAGTTACAAAGACAAAAACCCAGTCCTAAAACAATGCAGGTGCTATTTCTAAGCGTAAAGCGTGTTTTTTCTGAAGCGATTTGAGGACAGTTTGCTAGTTATACACATTATTATGTTATTTATCAGCAACTGACCGTTGGCCTTCGACTCATTTGATTCTTTATGAATACAAATAAAACGATCACGACCACGACATGATAAAGATCTACGATCTGACTACGACATATCAATAAAAGTACATAATGATTCTTTTACAATTTTTTGATAAATTTGTAACAACAGAAATTTTTGAGTTAACCGAGATATATATATTTTTTATCTACATATTACATAGGTACACAGAATAAGTTATTTTGATGAATCTTTGGCTTCATTGTACTTTTTCATACTTCATACATAATTTCAACTATAGTATAATTTTTTTTCATCGTGCAGTTTGCGTCATAAAACGTCGGAGTGCTGAAGCGAGTGCTTTGCTCTCTCTCCCACTCACGGGCCTTATAGGCGGGCATAGTGATGCTCATTGTTGTTGTCGATAAGCGTTATCAATAGTGTATTTAGTTTTGTCATTATGTGGGATTGTAATAAAAATGAAAGAAAAATAGATAAAACAACGTATTTATTAAAATAAGAATAATAATGATTTCAAATAAATTATATTAAAAATAAATATAAATACTTATATCTAAGTTTAAAATTATAGTATAGATTTAATTACATTCTATAAACGAACTACACTAAAATAGTTTTCACAATGTCAGTTGAGAGCGTTATTGTTGTCCATATCGTTCGAAAGATTAGTTTGTCAGAGTGTTATCAGTGCATCCTGGCATTACTTTTGGAATAACTTATCGACTAATATTTTTATTGATAAAGAATATAGAGACTGGAAATGTCTCGGCAATCTGTTAGGGGGATGTAGGAGAGGTCATTTACAACCAAATTACCTCTTATGACCTCTATCCAAATATGAACCATTTACGAATAATTCAATATTTTGTTTTTTTTTTCAAGAATGTGCGATACTAAGTTAAAAATTGTAAAAAAATATTAATAATAAAAAAAAATTAGGTCTTTACCTATAAACTATAAAAACACCATATTTAAAAATTTTGTCCACATAAAATATCTGTTCCACAGAAAATACAAATTAATTTCAGACAAATTTACAGTACGGAACCCATTCCCACCCCAGTTCGATTAAAAAAGAATATTACTAATGCACAAAAATTACTAAACAATTCCTTGAAGATCCGTTTTTAACGTCCGTGAACTGCGACCGCTGCTTTTTTATGTTAATTACCAGCAAAAGCTACGTGACAAGTGATAACACAGTGACCAGCACTGATAGCGTTAATGACACATCACCGGCGGTGAAGTTTACTAACTGGCTCTCCAACGTTGCAACCGAACCATATGATCAGAAAAAAAAACAAAAATATAAATTATTCCATACGAGTCTCCCGGATACGCGTTATTTCGTTTCTATTAAACATTTGAAAATCTTAAACTTTTAGAAGACATCTAAAATTAACCGTGAATATCGTACTTAGGACAACAACACTGCATAAATTCTGATTATGTTCGCTATCAATAATAACATAACGTAACCATGGTAAATACAGAAGTGGGTGGTGTACATCGCTTCATTAGTCAGTGAACAATAATCTTTGTGAGTCATACTGATACGATTAGTATGGTATTCTTGAAAGAATGCCACGTCATAACATTATTATTCTTGACCGTATTAGGGCGGCGTAGAATACTCCCTCCAATCTCATGCCGGCAGAACAGGGTGTCGTACGAGGCCTGCCTGTACGTAGAATCCAGCCTGTTTGGTGGTAGGGTTTCGTGTAAGGTTTATATCATCAGTATTATAATTAAGTGACTAATGTTACTACTGGTATCATTATCTTTCCGTGAAGCCTGCCTGGGTGACTACCACCCTCCTGCTTGAGTCAGCCGCCAAACGACTCGACATGTTCGTCGTGTCGCGTTGCTGGGGGCTTGAGAGCCAGTACATTCTTTCTTACCTTCTTCTCATTTCCTGGCCGACAACACATCAGTGATACCTTTTGTCCTGCTGATGTCCATGGGCGAAGTCGATCACTTACCATCAGGTAGCTCGTTTGATCGTTTGTTGGCTATTGATGAACAAAATGTCCTAGCTCGATTTGTCATACATATTTTTGTCAAATTTGTTCCTTCTATTTCAAATAATAATTAAATATGCATCAGTATCTAATTTGTTGGTATAAAATTGAATAACAATATTCGACACATATCTACTACGAAATGCCATTCACTACTTTCTATCTGACACTTCAGAAAAGAAGTTCAATGTTTTGTACACACTATTAATTAGGCTATTATCCACATCCTGATATTCAAAATATTGAAACTGATAGCAATACAATCATTTGATTAATATCTTTTTTATTTGTATCTTTGTTATTGTATAATATAAGCAGATTTTCAATTTAAAATTATGTATTCATGTGAAAAGAATATTTTCATACATACATAAAATATTTACGTATCCTTTTTATTTTAAATAACATATTAAATTAATTGGAAATTATATTGACGATTGATAAGCCATTCAAGCCCGAGAAAGGAGTATGCCAGGGACGCATTTTATCTCCGCTCCTCTTCAACATCTACGGAGAGTACTTTATGAGAAGGGCCTAGGATGATTGGGATGGAGGCATCACAATTGGTGACAAAAACATCCGCAACCTCAGGTATGCAGACGACACCACGCCGTTTACGGCATCAGAGTATGGCTGAACTATTCAGAAGAGTGGAGAAGGAAAATGTCTGTTGGGCTCACAATTAATAAGGCATAGACCAAACTTATGGACGTCGATAGAGCTGACCAGCTCCCGCGGACTGGATTGCTGTCAGATCTGGAGATCATGAAGGAGTTTATCTATCTTGGGTCCGTGGTTAGTGACCAGGGCGGACGAGTCAAGGAGATTAGTCTAAGAACTCAATGGCCATTTGGCCATAAGCAAATGGCGCAATGAGCCAACTCACAAGAATCTGGCAAAATAAAAACGTCTCCAATGCTACCAAAATGAAACTGGTACGAACTTTGGTGTTCTCCATTTTCTTGTATGTATCGGAGTCTTGGACAATCTGCGCTGTGGACAGGAAGAAGATCGATCGCTTTTGAGATGTGGTGTTGGAGGAGAATGTTGCGCATACCGTGAACAGCAAAAAAAACCTACAGATCTATTCTCAACCAGCTTAAAATTAAAACAATACTCTCCATAATCTGCCACCAACGAGTACTCTCCTACTTTGGCCACATACTACGTAGACAACCAGACAGTTTTAATAAACTGGTTGTGGTGGGCAAAGTAGACGGAGAAAGACCTAGAGTACGATACTGTAAAGAAGATCATAGGCATCCCAGTCACTGAGCACAACCTTCAGCAATGAAGAAAGAGATTAACAAGAAAAGATATTGACGAACAATGATAATTTTTGTTTCGAAAAATCCAGAGAATTAAATATTTTATTTATTTGAACTGATGTCTGATCTTGTTCCGTCTTTTCTTATGACACCTCATTTATATCTATTTTTTAATTTTGACAGTGGTGTGTATAATGTTCGTATTTATAACAATCATATTGTATTCCTTACGTCACATTCAACATTGATAATTTTTTCCAGTATTCAGCTACACGTGTCAATATTGACACAATAGAACTATTAAATATATATATAAGTTGTTCCAAAACACGTACATACTATACAGACTACATACACAAAAATTGATTACGTTGCTTATTTGAAATATGTTGAAGTGTGAAAATCCAGTCGTATATTTTATTTTTTGGAGAAATAAATTTTTATACCGGTTTTCATGTGGTAATATATTATTTATTAATAAATACCAACTAAGCCGTGCTTTTTCAACCTACAAACATTTAGCAACATACCTGAAAATTTACCCTAGTAACCTTTTAATTCCCACCAAAAGTAACGCGTTTAAAATTCCGAAAAAATTCAGATATGTATAAGTATTAACATGTTTTCTTTGAAAATAGAAAATAATTCGGATTAAATTTACAATACGAAACCAAATCTAGTCCTACTTACGAGAATTCGATTCGGACTTGAATATTTCATTTAACAAACAATATTGTATATTATATATGTCTGTTACGCAAAATACAATCACATAGCAAGCAATACCACGAATTAATTTAAATTCAAACCATACGTAATGGTGGTTTTATAAGTGACTGCATATAATGATAGATAGAATATTATAATGTTTTGCGTAACGAAGAAGTTATAAATAAGCATATCAATGCGATATGACGGGCGTATGTAACATAAACTGAGCGTGTCGGTCATACCTTCTGCAAGAAATTAGTAATTCCCTCCAGGATCTTGAACTAAGTATAAAACTCTGCTTCAACGCAGTGGTCGCCTAGTGTCATTCTCTAGCTTCGAATTTTGCGTGTGTACTATAAATTAGTAATCACTAATGTCAGTAATAAAAAACGTCATGAAGAGACTTTGTACCTGAAAGTTATACATCATGTTCTGAAAGATGTGTCCAGTCTGAAAATTCACTATTTATCAACTTATGGATTTAATCTATATGAGAGAAGACACGAGTTCGGTAATAGAAAGTTACTAAGTTCGGTAATAGTTGTCATTAAGTGATACCATACCATAAATTATAATAGTATAGATATTTTTGTAAAATACTTTCTTCGACTCTCGTTTCGTGATCCTCTTGATTCGCTTTCTCTATCTAGTATTTTTTTTTTGTAAAACTGATGTATTACAAATCCCTTCACCTAAGAATATACTGGAGTCGGTTAAAGCAGCTTGGACAAAAGAGCAATTAAATCATATACGTATATCACATTAAATCACATACGTTCGAATTTTCACCTAATAAGTAGAATAAATATTATTGTTCATGTGCTAAAACATCGCAGTTCAGTTGGTGAGTAGGTGCAGTCTCGCAACCTAGCTATGGCCCCTTTAATTATTTCTACACCGAGAGATGGAGGCGAGGTAGGGTTGGAAGTTGTACGTAATGTATTTATTTTAACTTGTAACTCACCCTCGCTTGGCTTTAGAAAACCTACGGCTTACGTTTAGAAATAGCATCCGCATTGTTTAAGGAATGAGTTTTTATAGTTCCATGAATGAGAAATACCTTTTTACCATTTGATTGAAGCACAGATAGATAAACAGGCGTACAAAAAAAATTGTAGTCCATATATGTATATTTATACCAAAGCCTCTCTACGTGACATTTAAAAATATATATTTAATTAACACTTTCGACTCCGACTCCGTTTAATTACAAGTACAGAAATGACATTTAGTAGATTAAAAACTAAACGTTGTTTGTGTACCTAATGTACGTAAACATAATGTCAGTGTATAAACTGTACAATAGTATGAACCTAAGGTGAGAATTTTAACCATAGTTGTCTAAAAATCTTTCTTCCCTTCAACATTTAAGCTCAAATCCTGCTATACGAATTCAAGTATCCTTAAAAAATTTGTGCACATTTGAAATTTATGATCATTTGATTAAGTAAAAAAAACTTATTAAACTTGTACACCTGTACATATTGTCCTTGTTTTCCGCGTTGTATAAAACCTATGCTAGGTTAATTAGTCCATCACATGACTATGATCTTAATTTTCATTCGGATATCGAACTCGAGCGCATCACTGAGATATTTATGGTGTTAAAATCAAAATATTGTAAATTAAGGGACGTTGCAAACGCGATTGCCAAAAGCGTACTGTTTACTATATACGGTAGTCGCGTATTTAAAACACTCGCCCGAAACCTATTATACAAAGTTGTTGACACACATTGTCTGGTTCGGTTGTAAATAAAAGACAAATGTTGTGAAATTGGAACTGTTTACTTATATACACGTAATTAATGAAATTAATTATATGACTGCTTGTCCTTTATTTGAAAGTTGATTTAGAATGAGTTATTCATGTCGGTTTTGATAATAACAATATAATCGTTAGCAGATAGTGAGTTCGAGCCTACATTAATTAATTTGTTTAAATTAACAACTTAACCTAGTTCTTAATGCAATACCTACATGCGTGTCAAAGACCCAGATATACTTTGTTGTATAAATTGAAATAATTAAATAGTGATATGATTAAATCAATGAATCTTTCTTACAATATAAATTACACCTACAATCCGAATAATCATACCGCATTGTCATACAAGGACCCTGTAACAAAGTTACCAGGAGTCCCGCCTTCGATTCTACCCTGGGACAGACATTTATGTAAGAAATATTTTTTGTTCTATAGGCAAGGGACTTCATGTCTATATGTCTATGTCAGTTTTATTTATTTTGACGTGCTCTGAGAATAAAGAACTAGTATAAAAATCATGATTTTTAAAAACTTATTATGCATAATAATACATAAGATGTTTTAAGTTAATTAACAAAAAATTCACATACGTCATTCTTCCAACTTCAGGTTGCAACCGGATTATATATTATTAAAAAGAAATCTAAAACCAGTAATAATACAATAGAGATAATAAAACAATAGATAATCAATTATTATGTGATTAAATCAATTAGGATGTGGATTGCCATATACATATATTTTAAAATATTATTTTAAAATTTAATATGTACAACAAATATTTGATTTACAATTTAAACAAAATTTTATAATAAAGAAATAAAATTCAAGATGCGTGTTATCTAGAAAAATATGAAATGCCATTATTATCGAAGTATGATAATCATTTTAACATACATATCTGTTGTATACTAATGTTGGTTACTTTGAAATAAAAATACAAGCTCGAATACAGGTCTAACAGCTTGTGTTTGCAAAATAAAACAACTTAAGTAGTTCCACACGGACCATATAGTATTAATGCATTAACGTAGACTGACTTAACTATTTATGGAGATAAATAGAACATATACATATATGTAGGTGTACGAGGCTCGATACGTCTTTGAGTTTAAGCTAGCCTTACTCGCGATGCATTCCACTAATCCAAGGATAATATTGGTGGGGTATAAAAAATGGTAGGAAATATAAGAAGTTGGAGATGAGGTAATAGTTTTAGATGAAAATAGCGTTGTCAAGATGAACGGATATTGACTTAATGTATTGTGATGCCTTCCGCTAAACGTATTTACAATTTTGCATTGTTCATTATGATGTACAGATCTGCGATGTCCTCGGTACTGGCCCTCGAAGGCCGGATTATTTCCTGTACGTAACGTAAAAGCACCTGATCTGCATACAAAATGATGGATTTTTAGGAAGAGAACTGTTTGCGATAACATTTAATAACACTTGTTCACAACTATAACAACGAGGATATATAATGTTAATAAAAAATATTTATTTAGTTTCATCCTTCCTACACAGTAACCTAAAATTTTTGTACATTACCCTTTCACATAAAGAATAAATGCTTCTTGCCATTCGGCCACAGTGTTTTGTTTTCATTTTTTGGAGTTGTTTTGACGCAAAACCTTGTTAATAGGGTTTTCTGGTGTCAAAATATCAGCATAATGTTACATTTAAAATATTAATTTAATTTTCCTATTTAATATCAATAAAATGCTATAGTTATCTATATTCGACTAAACTCTAAGGTTTACCTATAGATGGCGTTTTTAAATGTTACCTTTAATCACGTTTTTTGGTGGACCTTGTACAGTTAATTAGAGGGTATGGACTAGGGATGTTACGGATATGAAATTTGGGATCTGGATATGGATATGGATATGTGAATAATATTTTACCGGCTTCGGTTACCGTTACGGATGTGAAATTATTTCGGATAATTTCGGTTACGTATATTAAATAATATTGAACTTGGAAAGAAATATATAATGTATTTACAGGGTATATTGTTTAAATATATTTCCAGGTACTATTAGGTATTATATCGACAGAAAAAAACAATAGCCTTAAAAATTAAATAATAAAAACTATCTATAACTGAGAGTGACCCGGCTAGTGTATCGACTTGGCCGGCGAAATTCTGTCGCAACGTATTTTATTTAGACTCTGCCGAAATCCGAAATTATCCCTAACTTCTTTTTCGGATTCGGTTACGGTTACGGATATGTTTTTGTTTCGGATATCTGACAGTTTTGGTTACGGTTACGGAGCTCCATAACATCCGTGGTATGGACAGTCTATCATTTTTGTGTATGAACTTTTATCTTCAATTACTATATTTCGACTTTCATCTCTCATCGTCCATACTTCATCGTTCACTATTCATCTTTCATTCTTCTTTTTTTTCTTCATCCTTTATTTATCATTTGACTTTAAATGTTCAATCCTGAATATTCAGCCTTTCATCATTTACAATTTAAATTTAAATTTTTGATCCTCAATATTCCATCTTATTGGAGATAGGTGAAATAGTCTTATTTCGGCGGTACTCGTGCTAGTGATAGGATTTTTTTACCCTCCTGGCTAGCTACCATCCTCCTTCTAAAATCAATCAATAAATGTTTTATCCTTCTTTTGATTGGCATTATGTTCACCGGCCACGCGTCGATGAATATAAATAGGTCATATATTCATGTAGTCGCGAACTACTGAGTATTTGAGTGACACTTCAGTCCGAATATGGTCAATATTCAGGATACTTTCCATATTGAAGAATGAATAGGTTTCCGTGGATTAGGAAATATAATGTACATTATTATTGTAATTATAAGTTAGTATTGCAGTGGTCAAATTCCTATTCTTTCATTTCGGTAGTTACTCCAATAGTGGTACAGTAATTTACACAGCACAGTGTAACATATTCGAGTAGGAACTGTTAGTTAAAGATTAATTTTACCAAACCGAAACGAAAGCGTTACTTGTAAGATAATATTTATTATCAAAATAAAAGTTTTGAACAAATACATTATGCATTACATAATTAACGATTGATAGCATTTGTTTGCACCGTAATGATGTCAATGTAAGCACGTTTACTTTGTTCGTTTGTCTTTTGTTTATCTACACGACATATTGTTAATCTGTACAATGGCCTTATGTTATTTTTATTTATCAACACTAATTAGTAACATAAAACTGTAATCGAGTTCTATATGTTCGGTTAATAGTTTCTTAGTAATACTGACTGTCAGGGTTATCTTGAATAAATAAATGTCATTGTTCTTTAGTTTAAATTAATGTTTAATGTTAATAGAATATTATTAGAAACGTATGTACTCAAAAGTAAAACTTTCTTTATTTCTTTGATCTGTAATGTTGAAGTTTTGGAGATTTCTACACAAAAATCAACCAATCAACAATCTAATTATCATTTTAAAATATAAAATATTTTTTACATAAATGATCAGTAGTATCAAACTCGAAAACGATGATATAATTATGTTGTGAATATAACATTGATTTCTATCCATAAAATCTAACTCGGAATTGGCCGAATCAGGCTTATTAGAAATCATATCAAATTGGGTATGTCACACAAATATAGATAGAGTCTGTCAATTAGGGATGCATTTCAATAAATTTGACGAAGCTAAAATACACGAATAAAAAAGTTTTCAGTCTATGCATATTTTTTCATTTAACTAGCTGATTAAGAAACTGGAAACTTAGTAAATGGTTTGGGAAAAAATACATATAATTGTTTAAAATCGCTTACTAGGAAATGTGCAGTTTATATAACATGCGATTCATTGTAACTGTAGTCAGTTATTAAGATTTGATGACATTGAAATTGAATAGCAAAAAATATCTCCTTGATATCGATAGCATTGTTGTCTTCCAATGTCACGCTGTAGTCAAAAGATATCTAGTTATTGTAGTATAAATAAATTTTAAAAATCTATTGATATCCTGGTGCAAGTTTATAATAATTATGTGGTAAGAGATTATACAAACAGTATGAAGTACCTAATGATATTTATTGTGTTTACTCTTATTGAAGTAGCATTCCTAAATTAAAGCATGCTATAACAAAAGCTGCTTGCTATTACTGATGCATTCCGTATTAAACAAACTATTACTGAAACATGCTACAACTGGTGCATGCTATAATTGAAGTATATTGTAGTGAGCTCTATTAACGCATACTATAATGAAATTATGACATAATTGACTACATATATCTCGGTTTAAAAATCCAACGACAAACCAAAACACACTCTGGTGTAATATCTTTTGAACGGTAGGCTTGTTTTGGTCTTTTTACTATGTGAGGTCGTAAGACAAGCAATATATCTTTATATAAATAGACAAACAGAAAATAATTCAGTACATTTTTCTCTTATATTTGTCAATCGACTTTTTTTTTGTTTAATCTATACTAATATTATAAAGAGAAAAGGTTTGTATTTTTTTATTTTTGTATGTTTATAACGAATAAACTCAAAAACTACTGAACCGATTTTAAAAATTCTTTCGCCGTTAGAATGCTATATCCCTGAGTAACATAGGCTATATATTTATTACTAGAAAAAAATAAGGGTTCCTTGCTAAAACAACATGACCATGTAACGTGAAACAAGGTGTAAACAAATTTGCTTAAAAATTTCTTTTATCGCATACGCTGCGGAAACTATTGATAATGTACACCCGTGCGAAGCTGGGGCGGGCCGCTGGTTATTTATAAAGAACTTTAGTATTATTCATAAAAATAAATAAAACGGAACGTTATATAACGATTATGGTCAAATCTAGACCTTGAGATTAATCTTGGCTTGAGAGCCAGTACTTTCCTGGCAGACAACGCTTCAGTGACACCTTCCAAGACGTCCATGGGCGACGGTACCCACTTACCATCAGATGGCTCGTCTGCTCTTTTGGCAGCTATAAACATAAAAAAATAGTCGAACGAGTGGCGGTGAGTACATTTTTAGAATGCTATAAACCTGTTAACTGATTTCCAAACTCGATCATATACTAACACGCTGTCAGAAAAATAGTTCATATTCCTATTGTTCATATGTTTGTTAATTACATTATATATAGAATTAATAATATGGAGAAATTTAGCAACCCTCACGTCTGACCAATTTATGGTAATGATATTTTGGTATGTTGATTGTTTTAGGTTGTCGCATAATTGCGGCGGATTAAAAATGTAGGCCAGAGGCTTGTTGCGTTTCAGATATGCCGTGCTAGTAAATGCCAAAAGTGTAAATAACACTATAATTTACATCATCTTAATTACGATTTTGTGATACTTAGGTACAAAATACAAACTAATATAATATTTCTATATCATATAATAAATTTATTAGGTATTATGTAATTGTATCAATTAATAAATGTGTACTTTTGAAAATAAAAATACATTCGTTTTCATATACGATGACCCAATAACCTAATGGTGGAAGGTACCAAATTTAACATTTGTGTCTGTGTGTGCCTGTGTGTGTGTGTATTTTTATTTAAATTGTATTCATACCACTGTTCCAAGTTCCTGTATAGCTATTTACATACATTATTTATTAATATTAACATATTAATTATTTAAATGTTTCTAATCTCTACATGAATTAGATATACCTATAGTAGTTGTACATTTACATTAACGGAGAGATTGTACTAGATGCTATTTTTGTAAAAGAAAATATTCATTAAGGTAGTAACCGTGACCTAGTTTTGCATTTCAGTGCAAAGAATGTAAACGGCGCGAATGTACCCGAATTAGATTCAGTGCAAGGGACAACAATTCTTTTCCAAGTTTTTATACAGCTCATTAGTACTAGTGCAGTTTATTTATACATAAGCGGCCTGTTCCGACTTTGTTCGGGTTTAACAATTCATTATTATTTATCATCGTTGACTCGTCGTGTTCCGACTGGGGCTCAACCGCCAGTGCTTTCTTCTTCTTATTTCTTGGCCGACAAGGCATCAATAATGCCTTTAGTGATACTAATGTCTATGGGCGACGGTGACCACTTACCATCAGGTTCAGGATATCAATATATATAGCCAACATCCATCCGAAATAATGTACTTTACAAATAGTAAAAGATTTTTTGTAACAGGTGGCCTGGTTCCAGAGATTACCTTCCGCATATACAGCAACTCGCAAAATTCACTCTCTTTATAATATTAGTCTATTATTATTACTACTAGTTATTATTAGTAATTATTTTTCAATATCAATGATTATGAAACTTTAAAGTCTTCAAAATTAAATATATAAAATCGCTCTACGGAAACTGGTAACCTTACCTACATTATATATATAAACATGAGGAGAAGATCCTCCATTGTTTTAAAATCGAATAAAAGTAATGTTACTTGCAAATCAAATTTATAAGGTCATGAATAATCTTATCAATTCTTTCTACAACAGTAAATTATTAATTTGAGAAGAATATCTGCCTAAAATCTCTAAGATTTTATCTAAGTCCTATTACATCACAAGCAACTTAAGATTACGGTTTCACGACGAGACTCACAAAAATTATATTGTTTACATCAGCGAGCATTTCAGAATATCTTAATTTCCGCAGCAATACTCAGAAGTTTACAAACAAAAAATATTGAGACAGTTTAGTGTAATTCTCGTGAATTATTTAATATTACGATGCAACGAGCTAAAGAACAAATGATTTAACAAATTGTTGATTGTCTCTGGGGTACTCCAAAGAACAAAAGAAACCCACTCACTCGTGATCTATCACAACTTATTTTCTCCAAACACACACACACAAAGAAATTTAAATTTGGTACATACTGAATAAATGTATGGGACACTATTACAAAATGAATTAAAAAATTACGAGCAGACGGATCACCCAATGATAACACTCAAGACGATGACGAGTCGACGACGGACAAAGGGAAATTGGGAAATTCACTATTTCTGAGTCTCCATCACTACAACTGAAACATAATAATATTCCACGGTCCATTCTAGCTAACAATCTTACTAGGCAGGTCAAGAACCCTACGCCTAGTACGGGATTAAATCGGGTATTATAGCCCTGCTACCTACAACAATAAGGTCCTGCCACTACTGTTTCGTTCGTGACAAAGGAAGGTACACCGCGAGCAAGGAAAGCCGGTTTGGAGGGAGTTCTTTACCTTTAATTAAAAGACTTGTTATGAGGGGTACAAATGTAGTTTGTTATAATTAAAAAAAGCATAGGCTGAAGGTATTAATTAAAAAATGTAAGTTTATATTTGAGCAAGGCGTTGAGTTGTTGCTTTGACGAGTTTCAGTATCGAAAATAAGAAAAAGGAATGACCGGAGGAAAGTTTGTAGAGTGGCAGATAGTTGAATTATTATTATATTAGACTCGAGAGTTTCGGAAACAATAAATAAGCACTGTTAAACTAATGTTTGAACATCAGTCTCCTCGTAGACTCGAGTTGGAATCCGGCACGTCTCTGTAATTGTTCAAATTATGTGCGTGTTAAAAATTCATTATCTCTGCTTCGAGGAAGGATAATATTATAAGGAAACTTGCATACCTGCAAGTTCTCCATAATGTTCTCATGTGTATGTAAATTCTGCCGATCTGTACCTGGCCAATGTGGCGGAACATGGCTTAAACATCTCTCGTGACAGAAGACTCGAAACCAGAAGTGGGACAATCCGTGTCGGACTTGGTCGGTTTTTATTGTAAGTAATAGATGGTTCTCGAAAGTTGGTTTTAATGGCTCCGCGACACGCTTGGTCAATCTGGTCATTGCGACACGACTTGCGTGCTTTTTAAAAAAATCGATACAAACACGTATGTACCTTGGCATAAATTAATTCGCCTTTATTTTTTTGGTGGATGAATAGGTTCAATAATTACCCTTACCCGTCTTGGAATAAGGCGCTGTCAAAATAAGAAATAGAACTAATCGACAAACGACCTGACGCGCTTCCTTATAGTAAGTAACTACTATTACGCGTGAACATTACCAACACCAAAAGAAACACTGATGCGTTGCCGATGGAAAAGAAAGCCTGGGTTCTGCATTATTACTGGTTCTCTGACACCGTGACCCAAACACGTTTGAAACATTTCACGTTCGATTTTCAACGTAAAACGACCAGCGTAGATGTAATGCTAACTTAATTACAGTTTTAAACTGGTTTACAAGCTATTAGTTGTCTTCGCAGCTTTATTCATGTCATTCAAATACGTTTTAATGCATTAGCGTCCCAATTGACCTGAGACAACATATAGTGTACTCAATTTCGTTCGTATAGTGCAAATACTAATTTGCACGGGATGGTGAATGTCTCTATCCAGCCGAAAGCCTCCGAAATGTCCTGACGATAACAACCAATATGTCATTGAAATAGCTTGTTCGCGTCGGTATTCCCTACTACGTATTATGTGGGACACTTTAAGAGGAGAGTGAATAGGCTTTTAAAAGGTAGTGCGATCATCATCTTAGACTTCACCAGCGCTTACCATCAGGTGGGATTGTTGTCAAGAATCAACTTATTTTATGAAACAAAAAATCTAGGGTGGATGAGTCTGTCAATATCTTACATTCAACAGAAGACTACGTACATTTAAGCAAGAGCACGCTAAAAAAATATGTATTGTATATAACATCTGAAGATTAAAATAGAATAAGTCCTTATTAACACTCGTCCTACACACCTCAGTACTATAGATTTAAAATGAACTCATCTTTACGATCCAACATTCCGAAGTTTATTACAGTATTTAACAAAGATGATTCTATATAAGCATGACAACACAATAAGCGCACATTTATTTGCAAACGATTGCAATCTAGACTGAAACTAATGCATTTAAACTGTAGAAGTTATTTGTTCGCTAATTACGAATATGACAATCTGTTCAGTGGATTGATAACATATGAGACAATTGTTTGCTTGTAATATAAACTTCAACATTTTGACAAGCAGCTGTTTGTTTGTAGTTGTCGCCTAGAAGGAACATGGAAAACAACACCAGTACTCCCGTAGTCTCATTGTATCGTTAACTATCTATCGGAGGGCACAGAAAGTAATTGTTAACATACATGACTGGATTATTATAATTAATTATGAATAACTAAGAATTTGTAAGAGCGGCATAGAATACTCTCCCCAATCCCGTGCTGGCTCAACAGGGTGTCGTAAGAGGCGACTGAAGCCAGCCTGCTTGGTGGTAGGGCTTCGCGTATGGATTATATCATCAGTATTATTATTAAATCATTAATATTATTATATTTCCGTGAAGCTTGCCTGCCTAGCTACTACCCTCCTGCTTGAGTCAGTCGCCAAACGACTTGTCGTGTTCCGGCCAGTGAATTTAAGAGCCTGAACTTTCATTCTTACCATCTTCTCATTTCCTGGCCGACAACGCATCAGTGACACCTGACATCTTTGGTCTTGCTGATGTCCATGGGCGACGGCCCCCACTTACCATCTGGTGGCTCATCTGCTGGTTTGTCGGCTATTACCATTAAAATATAATACTTCAATTATAATGAGTAATAATCTGAATGTTTCAAGTTAGAAACAGTCCCAGAAACATCAATCAAGAATTTGACGTCTGATTTCGAAGTTAGTATACTTAATTTTGCATGTATTACCACTTACTTCGGTAGTAAGTTTTAAGACTTCGGACTTATGTAAGTTGCCAATGTGCACTTTGCTAGTATAGTGGACTACAACGTCTATGTATTATAGTCAATGTAAACTATAACAATAATATTAATTTTATTTTATTCAAAAATAATCCTTTATGCGCTTTGTAATCTGTAATTCTGTAGTGTCAAAAATCAAAGTTACCGTAATAATAGCGCATATATTTTTCATAATTTTATATTTTTCTTCGATATTATGAGATGGTCACTCTCTAACAATTTTGAGTAAGTAAACCACTTAATATTATTATAATATCGGCGTATTTTCAACAGTGATTATGATCAGTGAGAGTGTAATGTAACGATTCCAAATCTTTGGGGTTTTTGCAGATTAATTTGAAATACGAAACTTGAGAACACAGCAATATCTTCGAAACATTCTTTTATGAAAGCATTAAAATACTCTGTATTCAAAAATACTTCTTATCCGCTTATTTTCGTTCTACAACTCTAAAAATACTGTTTAGTATTTTCGAATATGATTTCGGTTGTGATTAATGTAGAAATAATGTGTAAATTGGAGATACCGCAAATTCTACAATAAAAATGATAACTCGCTTATGTTTTTTTTTATAATTATAGTAATATTATTTAATAGCTATGTAATTGCAATTAGTAGCAAATAATATAGAACACAAGTCCTCGTAGGCCCGCTTCGGATAAAACGATAAGCTACTTAAGATGATATCCGTCAAGTGGTTGATAAATTAAAATACAAACAGACGCATTAACGATTATCGCCATTTATTATACGCCATTATACGTCATTTATTGTATCCAATGTACTTGTATACCGCAATACATCAGCAAACTGGAACGTAAGATTCACGGACATTTTCTGTAACTTCATTACGTAACGTGTTAAGATGTGTACCTAATAAAAGTTATAAAAATAAAAAGTGCAATGTAATATAAAGTGGCCTCAATATGTTGGCACAATTTTTTCGGTCATATAACGGTGAATGGTTGAGTAAAATGTAAGTTGTGAGCTTGTATGATTTTCCGGCAGACTGCACATTTCGTCGGCCACTGTTACTTCGGTAATATTAATTTAGCACATGCGACGGGTAAAACTGTTCACATTATGTATTAATGGCGCCAAATCGCTTACTTGAAGTTTTTAGGCGCTGTATTATCCAGTTTTGTCTTAATGGTATTTATTCACGGTGGTAGATTATCTGCCTGGCTAGTTACCGCACCTCTCCTAGTGTCTTCTAGTTTCGGTTGCTGTGCTGGAGATAAATTAATCTCAACGGGTCTCCCCTTTCATCTTGACTTCTTCGCGTTGATGATACCTTTGATGTTACGGTTATGCAAAGACGGTGGCGACCATCAGGTAGCCCCAACTATCCTTTGTCGATTACCGACATAAAAAACAATAATTTATTTATAACATTGAACCGTTTCGACTTGCTTGAGGATTCATAATTGTCCGTAAAATAACTAATGTTCTTATTTGATATATATATACTTCTTGCAACGTCTCAGTGGGCGTGTTGTATAGCTCTCAAAAGCAAACGAATACGGTCGTACTGTTGTAGTTGGACGGTTTCAAATCGATGAGATCATGGTTCTTTCAATATCTGATCTAAGTATCAATAGTTGTCACGGTGTGAGGCTTGACTTCATGCTTCACGCTCCTCGATTGCAAACGTTAAGTAGATGTTTAGCACAGACAGTGTAATTGAGTGGCAACAATCTGTCCCCAGCATTGTTAAGGATTTCGTAACGCTACTAAATAAACTAAAGCAAAATATATTTTTACTAGAAGATACAATATAATTTATTTGTAGTTTTCGCTTAATGGTCATTATGAAGTGTAAATATTTCTGCTTCCTTACCTAACTTGTAATTTGTTTGTATTGATCGTGACCTTTTGTTGATATTTTTTACCCGAGGAACTAAGGATGAGTATCTTTAACAAACAGTAAGCCTCTCTTAATTTAGTTGAGATTATTTCTTATAAACCTCCTCGGCAACTATCAGATCTATCTATCTCATCTAAGACTTTAATACTTTAGGGCATTCTCTACCAGTCTACCCTATGTGTTGATATATCAATATTATATTTTTGGTATAAACGGTATGAATACCTAACGCCTAAATTTAAAATAACACATCCATTTTCATAATAAGAACACGCTTAAATTATGTATATATTATATAAATAAATCTATTAGCCACCATTTTAGAATCCAAACCTCAAAGCCCCCTGCAGCTCTTGTTGTCACCGCATGTATCACCAGTTCTCCACGTCACTGCTGCGTGCCAGCCAGCCATTAGAATCTGTCTATCTGCAAGCTATTCATAACACTCCACGTGGCCAATATAAGGACTTTGAGTAGCGTATCTCATGTAACTTTCATTTAACTTCTTAATACCTTTCAAACTAAACAGCTCACTGTTTTATTATCATAGAAAAATCTTTTGTATAGAGTATGCCAACACGATTCTCACGACTTAATTGCAACCGAGTTACTTTAAGTTTTATCACTGGAGGCAATAAATAGAACAGCTTCTTGCAATATCCCGTGAAAGTCACATGTAAGTGTGTAATATAATTGTGTAATTATATACGTTCGTATACAACCTTAGTAAATATTGCAGTAAGAAATCTTCTAAGACATGCAAGTATGTTTACAAATAAAGAAAACAAGCATGTATTTTTTATGAAATCAATTTGTTTGTCTATAGCGAAAAATTAAGATATTCACGCCTTGTTTTCGAACTTTCAGGCATGAGAAACCACCGTCAATATATATTGGAATTCGATCTCCTTTCATAATATGAGGGGACTATTTTATATTCGATCACAAATTTCAATAAGTTTGCCAGGATTCTAACTGTCAGACGAGATTCATATGTCAAATAGCCCTGAGAAAAAAAAAATACCATTTCTTAATTTAATTTAGATCCCCATCTAGAACTGCAATAGCAAGGCGCACTTATTAATCCCTATCATTTAGAGTTTTGCTCCTGCATGCAAAAACATATTATATATATATATTGTTAGCAGCAAAGTGACGTCACATCCGTTAAGAGGAGGGGATGGCGGACAGTCACCGCCAAGCACCTATATAAGACGATGAGCGCTTGTCTTGACACATTAGCGCCCCCTTTCCCTAAAGGGGGTCGCATCAGATGTCGGCTTAAAGGCCTCCAGGCCAAAGCCAGCCTCGGGTGGTGTTTAGTGGGTAGGCTCCTAGGTTTTTCGGGAGTCCCACATAACCAGCGCAGCCGGCTGCGCTGGTATGCTATGAGCATTCACCACCCCCCTCCCCCGTTTTCCGGAGGGTAGCCCTTTTTCCAATTGTCTGGGCGCAAAAAAAAAATGTCTTGACACACTTATATTTGTGGTGGACGTTTTAAGGGGAATCTCTGCCCGTTTGAATAGTCAATTCTGTTTCGTCTTATATTTGTTTAGAATTTATTTACAACAGTCTGCTTGATTTTCTATTTCGTGATTTATAAATTTCACCATTTAAAATACTCGTGATCTTAATTAATTTCTTATTTTTATTTATCTAGTCTCGTTTTTGCTAAGAATATATATATAACAGCACTCCTAAATGCCTTGGGTAGATGTGGCGCTTAAAAGCTGGTGTCTGCTCCTTCCGTTGTGTAATAACATTTTCTATTCTAATACCATATTTATTATGTTTGCAAATGTACACTAAGTATTAAAAATAGTTATATTTGCTTTATTTTATCAGCAGGTAGTGTTATCACAATAGGTATAGATTAAGGAAAGAAAATATAAATATTAAGGTAAAATTGAAAGAAGGAAACTTGTATTACTCAAAGCGATAGACTACTGAACTGGTTTTTATAAAAATTCAAAGAATGCGTACTTTGGATTGTAACTGCTAAGGAGTTTCATTCTGCATGATCGTACCCATTAACGTCGGTATTAAGCTGGATGGTATAGAAGCCAGTGACTTTGAATAAGAGAGACCTAGGACCTGCCTCCGCCATTGTTCAGCAGGGTGCACCACCAGTCGCAGAAACAAACCGACTGCCTAGGATTCAAGAATGGATAAACCCCCTTATACCCCAAATCTTATTCGTACTTGGTTATTTACTCACTAATTTATAAAATTTTTCTTTTCTGTATTACTATAACAACAAGAATGTTTGGATGATTTCATTGCTTTATCATGTACAGATGAAACATTTACACAAGTGGTAATTAATTAACAAAATAATGAAGTAATAATGAATACCTACCCTTGAGTAGCTCTGTAATTACATATTAATTTTATTTCATTACATACATATATATATACATCATGTGATCTACTGAGAGCTTCTTTATATTATTAAGTTTTCCTTTCTCGAGAATACTGATATTGATGGGAACGAGCTGTTTACGCCCGGAGTGTTGCAAATGCCCTTTTCGGCGGGAATCACTTACCATCCCGTGACCTGTCTGCTCGTTTTCCGGATATTGCAATATACAAAAAAACATATGTTTTTAACATTATTTTTTGCTAGTAAGCAACCGTCCATATTATTATTATTATATTATTATCCATAACATAAGTTCCAGGAAGTCTGTTCAGTAGTTTTTGTGCTACATTACATGTTATGAAAATAAAAAAAATGTTTTGGCCCATATATCGAAAATAAAGCGTACCTACGTTAAAATTTACATATTTGATGTATAATTCGGCGCCGTTACAGTTTGATTAATACCCATAGTATAGATAAGCCTTAAGAAGTATAAAATAAGAGGTGAGATAATGAAACCTGTTATGCATATGTCTCTATGGAATGCTATTAAAACTTGTGAATATAATTTGTTAGTATAATTAAAATTATCTACCTATCAACCTTCCTTAAGGCTTTATTTAAACTAATTAGTTATAGTTTAAATCAAATTGAAAGAACCTTAACAAATTAGGTAACGGAAAAATGAACACGTTCTAATTAAAAGCAGAGTCTTTACAACTTAGCATTAATAAGGTATCCTAATTATATTTTCAAGATATTGACAAAATTTGACAAGTAATTTTGCAAGTTATAACACTTTTAAGTTTAATTATAATTATAAATTAGCAAGGGCAATAAATTATTAAAAATAACAAGTTGTAAATTTAGAATTACATGTGACAAACAAATATAATCAGAATCTTTAGTCAGTCACCTCTGACGCTTCTCTGAAAAAGCCACATAAAGCAACCTGATAAGTACCGATACAGAAAAGATTAATCCAGAAGACTGACAGTTTTAGAAACAATAAATGTACGCAGTGTAATATATGGTATAAAGTAGAGTAGAGTACACATAACTTTTATTTTAAAATTATTGTTCAATCGTTCAACGTAACACTGCTCATGATATCAAGACTGTGTTCAGCAGTCATATTTATCACATTCAATTTAAAAAATATTTACCTAATTATAATTCAGAATCTGCCACATTTATCCAGCAACGGTACGTAGTTTGTGGACTTAGTTAAAATAGGTTAAACTTTAAATTAATAAGCAGCTTTCCGGCTGAACGACCAACTGCCCATCGATTTTCTTATGTCTAGACATAACCACTGGATCTAGAATATAAAATTGTTCAAGATACCAGATTATGAATTTAACGAAATTTGAATTTTTGACTCGGGAAATATACCTAACAATGTGTCCGGGTGTGCTCTTGGTAGAATACACTCCCGCTCTTTATGAGTTGTCGTAAAAGCTAACTAATAGGACAGACCCAAAAGATGGGTAGAAACATCGTTCGGTGTACTATGAACACCAAGGGCGGTCACCAACTCGCAAAGCGCGGTGATTAAGGCTAATATCCCCTTTATAGTAGCTAAAATGAAATCCCGGCGGTCTCGCTATTCGTGGCTACAGTGACAGCGGGGCGGAGGGTACTAAAAATCACCGGAAGAGATCGGGTTACTACAATCACTGACCTCCCCACCTGGCAACATAGAATGTCAGGACACTGAGGATGATAAGATATACCAGCTGGAACTAGAGATAGGCAAATTAAAATAGAGTATTCTGAGATTATGTGACGTCCGAAGATAGAGGTTGGTCACCTTCTAAACAAGCCGGATTCCGAAAACGTTTCAGTACCATAGACCACATACATACACTCAGACAAGTTATACAGAAGACCGAGAAGTATATCTGCCACTATGTGATGCCTATGTGGACTATGAGAAAGCTTTCGATTCTATCGAGACCTCGGAGGAGCTGGAGCCTCCTCAGCGTTGCCAGATCGACTATCGTTAGCGTTAGAGGTGTTTGTAGCGTGTCCCCTCTATATCTCGTAATCATGTAGAATATATAATGTGGATACTAATAACAAAGAGTCAGTATAGCAACAAATCTCAGTGTATCATTACATCTTCCGATCTCCACACTACATGCCAGGCAAGGAGACGTTATCGTTCAGAAACTTTCACCGATACATTGGAACTATTGGGCGTGTTAAAGCTGATGAAATGGAAAGGACTAGGCATTCAACGGCGAACACCTCACACAACTTAGATTTGCCGACGATGTAGTGAGCCTGGCGGAAACTTTGAAGGATCTCAGTACCATGTCAGGAAATCTGAACAGGACCTCACAACGAGTGGGTCTGAAAATAAACATGGACAAAACGAGTCATGTCACATCCATACCGGTTGTTGTTGACGGTGCTATTTTCTAAGTTTCTGACAAGTACATTTACATAGGGCACATAATCTAGGTGAGTAAGTGCAACTTCAAGAAAGAGGTCACTCGAACAATCCAACTCGGCTGGGCAGCATTCAGAAAACTTAGACATATCTTCTCATCCGCTATTCCACAATGCCTAAAGTCAAAAGATTTCGAGCAATGTGTGTTGCCACTGATGACTTATGGATCTGAAACATGGTCTTTAACTGTTGGCCTTATCCGAATTTCATAAAAGAACAACCGTAACCGACGTAACACGCAATATTAGCTTGCTGAAGTAGCAATGGGCAGGGCATATCCTCAAAAGGATGCCTTGATAAAAGGAGCACAGGACGCCCCCTAACCAGGTGGATTGATGACCTGAAGAAAACGGCAGAGAGTCGTTGGCTTCAGAGGGCATAGGATCGGTCGGTGTGGCGCCAACTAAGGAAAGACTATGTCCAGAAGTGGACTATGAAAGGCTGATAGATAGATAAAACACATTTAACCTTAAACAGCTCCGAATTATATATTATTTTTATTCCGTTGCCTTCATCCTCCGAGCACCTATAAATTAATTATTGATTATGTTTTGCATGTAAATATGTCTTGTTTGCATAATGTTTATTCGTCATATTGTGACACTGAATACTACCTTTGCAGTGTTATTACTAATCTAATGTACCAAGTATAGATAGAGGCAAACGAGCAGAGAGGTCACCTTATGGTAAGTGTTCATCATCGCACTTAGTATTCATAGCACCAAGTTCAGCATATGTTACGTTACCGTCCGAGCAGGAAGCAATATTTTTGGAGCCATGGCATTGCAGTCGACTAGTCGAGCGTAAAGCAAACACTGCCGTAACACTTTTTCTCGAGTACGAATATCGAAGCACGCAATAATCATTGACAGAGTGACTACATCCGATATTTGCGTCAAAAATTGTTTACTTTTACAAATCATACAATTTCTCCTCGTAAAGAATCCGTTCCTAAGGAAACTACTGTGGATCCCTAGAATATTCAAAGCAATACAGTCGTCAAACTAAAAAAATACGAGTACATACAATCGGATTAGTGAATCAGAGTACGCACGAGTACCTACAAGAAACAGCGTTCTTTACGTCTTCGTATCATCTTTGTATGGTACAGTGATCTTTTATGGGACTCGGTACAAGATTTTACAATAAAGACTTGAAGTTGAAAAATGCTTCACCTATTGAAGTTCTAAGAGACATGTACAGACAGCTTGTAAGTTTTAATGATATTATAGTATAATACCTATGAAGACGCCTGGACAACGCCACATCAGAATCTGCACAGATTAGAGATTTTCGCTGTAATTAACATGTTACATATTGACTTATAAGATGTGTTCAGTTTCTTAAACCTTTTCTTCTAAATGATAAAGCATTTTTTCGAAACGGTTGTAAAAACAAAAAATGTAATTAATTACTGTATTAATACTTAACCTATAGTTACATGGCATCTCAATCTTTAAGAATTTCTCTCGGTGACTATCCCTTCAAACAAAAATTATAGCCCAAGATAAAGATGGCAAGGTTTTGCTCGATTTTAACAAAAGCCAGACGTTTCCTACTACATTCATATCAATACTAATAAAGCGTATAGAAGAACTTAATTCGGTTACTAGAAATCTAAATTTATATTTGGTTAATGTGCTAACGGTTGGTAAATTGATAAAAAACAAAAGGAGAGAAACAACTTCGCCAAGGTCAAATTTGTTAATCAATCTTGCTTAATCTATTTATTTGTAGTTTCATAAGCATTTTCACGAGCATTTTTAAATCCAGATTTTTTTGATAATAACTTATGTCACTGTGGGGCTGATTCATTTACTGAGGTTTGCTAAAAATATTAATACAAGATACATAATTAATAAAACGAAATTAAAACGATATAAATAAATTAAAACGAAATTGTGAATGTATATTCCAGATTCCCAAACTATTTTGAGCGAGAGACGCTTTTTCCAAAATGAAATGTATACCTCAGACCGCCATAGCCCAATTACTTTAAAAATCAACACTATCTACTAACTTATAAAAACCTAAAAAAACAAAACACGTACGTAACAATAGTATGGGTCGATAACCTCGTCGAACCCCAAAATCAGTTTTAGTTTTTGCCTACCCCTAGAAAACTGATTTCGAACCCAAGGGCAATCATAATTTATCAATAATATCTTTATAATATCTTACTTCCATGAAATCAAACTGATTCAAAATATTTATTCTAGCCGTATTGGAGCGGCTTAGAATACTCCCCCCAATCCCATGCTGGCAGAACCGGGTGCCGTAAGAGGCGACGGAAGCCAGCCTGCTTGGTGGTAGGGCTTCGCGTATGGATTATATTATCAGTATTATTATTCAGTGATTAATATTATTATTGGTATTATTATTTTTCCGTGAAGCCTGCCTGGCTAGCTACCATCCTCCTGCTTGAGTCAGCCGCTAAACGACTCGTCGTACTCCGGCTGGGAGCTTGAGAGCCAGTACCTGCTTTCTAACCTTCTTCTCATTTCCTGGTCGACAACGCATTAGTGATACCATTGGTCTTGCGACCATGGGCGACGGTGACCATTCACCATGAGGTGGCTTGTCTAATCGTTTGTCGGCTATTAACATAAAAAAAATATTTGAAAGATAATTCATTGTTCATAAAGTACAATTACAAGTACAATTGGACGGTACTCAGCGACATACAATTAAAGTAATTTGATGTCATCCCCGTCTGTTGGACAGCAGGAGGTACTATGAATACGTGGTTGGCTTGAAAGTTGAAACAGAGCCCTATAAACGGTATGGGAAAACTAGTTTCTAATGGATGTAATTCTGTACGAAATGCAACTGAATCGAATAAACATATCGAACGATTTTTGGCAAATCGTACAAATACTTTTTCTAGATAATGTTAATTAGTATTAACGACCGATCATTAGAACACAGCACAGCCCAGTGGATGACTGTCCTAATCTATAGTTCAGTAATCTAACATATCTCATTACATAACAACACATAGTCTCACTGCCGTCTTGGGTCTCTTCTCACGAGAACGAGAAAGGGTAGAGCCATAGTCCACCACGCTGGTCAAATGCGGATTGTCAGACTTCACACACCTGTGAGAACATTACGAAAAACTCTCAGGTGTGCAGGATTCCTTACGACGTTTTGTTTCACCGAAGCAAGTGATAATTGATTTGTAATACACACTTAATTTAAATTTAATACTCTGAGGTGATAACCTTCTGGTTATCGTTATTTTATAATAGTGCACTTATTTAGATTTTAAATTGAAATCAACGGTGCATTGATCCACAGTTTATGTGTTGATATGAACAATAACCAGACTATTAAAGACAAATGGAATAAAAAGTGTACTATCACTACAACAAAACTGTTATTAATCATAAATATGCAATTTGCTACGACTATTCATCTTAATATATTTATTAACATATCTGTCAAATTAATTGTTATCATCTACTACAATGTATTGCTTGTATTCCGTTGGACATTTGTGAAGATGCTAAATAAAATTGCCTATCTTAGCGTTCCTGTGTCAAATACTATGTAATAGTCCATAGATCTGCTCGCAAGGATGTTTCATGAAATTTTTCGCGTATGATTATGCCTAGCTTATTTGGTTCTCTCATGGTTACACTATAATATCATGATTGGATTTAGTTGAAAGGGAATAGGTTGCTATTCATATAAAAAATCTTACCATCATAATACAGCACCATCCTTAGGTTTATAATGCATTAATTGTCCAAAAATATTATATGTCACTCGACGACCGAAACAACGTGCCGAATTTGCTTCGGTTGTTGCCTTGCGTATTATATTCACCACGATCGGGAATGCTTGGCTTTGAGTTAAGGTGTAGGTACAGAACCCGTTACACCCATCAATTTATTATTAAAATTCTACACTTATAGTAGACTTACACATTAATCGATTCATATTCTATTATACGCCCCCTATAAACAGCTGAGAGTTTAATGAAGTTAATTACCTTTTCAGTTACAGCAATATATGGTTGACTGACCCCAAGCCTTGGTTCGGTTACTAGAAATTATTTTTATTAGCGTTAGTTAACCTAGTTTAATGTTTTTAGAATCGATTAATTTTAGTATAATAGGTACTAGAAATGTAAATTACGCTCTATGCAAGTGGACAAGTGTGACTCTGTTGGATTTTCGATGGATGACGTAACCTCGTAACTTGTGATGAAATCTCACGAGCCATTTCGTGCTTGAAACACTATTACCCCAGTCTCAAGATTTCGGACATCCAATTAAAAAAGGTGCCTGTCACACCTGATTTTCTCAGAATCTACCAGAATAAGTTGATATTTTGGACAGAATTCCAATTATAGGAATTACTTTAGAGGACATTAATTTGAGAATAAAAACTGTTTTATTCAATGATTTATGAAAATATAAGTTGTAAGAGGTCACAAATATATTTCTACTACAATTTTAAATATGTACATAAAAATATATGCAGCCAAGGCGTCTGAAAAAAACTATTTTTTAAACTTGATTTAAAATATTATTAATTATGTGTTATAGTTTATCTAAGTTAGTTGATCTAAACATGTAAAACCTAAAACACACTTTAATTGTACTATGCTATTAGCTAAACCGATCAGTAAGTATTTAATTATTCTACAAAGCTTGAGTATATGAGATAGTAAATCACCTTGTTATTAAACTTGATATCAACTTCCGAGCTGCACCTTACCTCGCAGCTCTCACCTTAAACGGGTATTAAGTTTATAACTAGATATTAGGTCGAATCCGCAGGTTTGAAAGGATTTTTCTAACTAAGTAAAGGAAAAAATTGTGTACTGTTGAATTTTCCTGCGGCAGCCTCATTGTAGTTACTTATACCTAATTTATATCTAATTATATGATAATATATATATGACCAAACTTAATACAAAATAATAACGTTTTGTAATTTGAAATATAGTTAATTTATTAAATACGCAATGCATAATTACGCATTCACGCATGTCTGTAATTTTTCATAAACTGCTACGAGTCCGCTGAATACACAATGCAATAGTTAAAAGTATAGAAACTGTTGCATAAAATGCTTATTACTTATACGTTTCACCGACATCGGAAAAGGAAGCCAACAAGAACGTCACGCTCTAACGAAATACTACTACTATAGACAGTAGGTAAACGTATTATAAGAATTATTATTGGAATCGAATTTATAATAAATATTCTCTTGTACCATGAGTTTTATATAAAACATTTAGCAACATATAGATTTATATACATATGTATCTATATTAATTATTTAATAAAAAGTAACTAAATTATTTTTTTTACCTAAGTCGGTATTGACTTTAATTTTTTTTAAATTACTTGTACATTACCACCACTGAACGAGCTACGCTGAAGAGAGAGTCGAGATAAATAGAATTCGTGGTGTGTAGATTCTAATATATTGTTACACCCTGTGCACCAAATAATTAAAGGCCTCTTGTAACTATAATAGACGGATCGCGGGCAAGGCGGAAACGTGGAGGTATGGAGGTACGGTGCAAGAGGTTGGGGTAGAAAAAAGTGGCGATTGGATCGGCGTGGTTCACATATGTTTTTTCCGTATGTCTTTACTGAATTATTCAGTTTTTCAAAAACATTTGGATGTTTCGTTAAAAACATTTATTATCCATACTTCAGTCTGTGCTGTGACATCACTATGGGAAATGATTTCCTTTTCATATATTTTCCTATAAATATTTTTTAATGAACGCAACTAAATCTATTTTTTTTTCAAAGCTGTTACAAGAGTTATAACTGTTTCTACGTGGGTAGAACTGGATATATATACTTTTTGGAGAACTGCCAATAAGTTCACCAATTAAAAATACCTGGAGTGCGGCCGATAATCGTATCTACAAAATGTATTGTGAGAAATAATAAAACACAAGGCCATAAATAAAGATATCTATGTATTTTCTTACAAAATTATTTACAACACCATTATTATGCACATATTCATCGTCATATATAAATCATTACAATAGAGATAAATTAATATAATTTGCAAATTTACATAGCTTACCGTGACAGTAACATCCCTCTTACTAATCTAGAAAACAGATCGATACAGAGCAGTCACATATAGAGACAAACTGAAATTGTTAAAAACCTAACCTGTTTAAACAGCTTTCGTATATATATGTTGCGAACCGACATAACCTGTACACACATACAAGAGTCAGATTATTCAATGCGAAAAAAAATGTATTAGTCCAACATTTAAATTGTTCGATTGGATGGCACAATACATAAAAAATCAGTTTCTAACTACACATGCCGCCCTGTTTTAGACACCGTTGCAGATTAAAAACATCATAACGAAATATCACTTTGATTCATGAAGCTGACACCAATATTATAAAGAATCATAATGGTTTACCCTTGAACCAGATAAACAATCTATATAGCCGTTTGACAGCCACACCCAATATTGTCTATTACGGAGTACATAATACGAATATGAACACAATGAATCGTTTCTGTTAAAACACGTAATTAAAACAATACTTTACGTTATAACTATTCCAACGGTTTAAAATATTTCAATCAAAATTATTTGCAAACAGACATGTGAATAGAACACCGTTGATTATAAAATACAACTTGTTAGAATCTGTCCTGGAGATAGTAAACAACAACATAATTTATATTTTATACAGGTACATATAAATGACGATTACACACATAGGTTTATTGGTTCACTCACGGACATCCCCGTTATAATACAAGGCTACATGGACCTATACATACATACCTACGCCGGCTTTACACACAATCGCCTAAGCATAAAAAATTTAAAATACAAGGAAATATTTTCACAAATAAAACATTTCTTTTTTCTTAGAAATGATTGCCTGAAACATTCGAAGCAAACAAGTCGACAATGAATACAAAAAATCAATTATAAATTTATATTCGATAAGGAATGTAAACTTAATTATCTACCGACGCTATGACCAAATTGTATTCCACATTTGATACAATTGCAAAATATGGTCGAAATATTTACATCATTCAATATATGTAATATTGTATACTAAGCTTTTTATAATATATTACACTATTTGCTAAACTTAAAATTCTTCTATCCCTACACTTTATTACATTTCGTTTCAATTAATACTTTCATTATACACGAATTCATCAACCATCAAGCAACCAAAGTCAAATTATCCCATTATTTAACCTCTGAATGCTGCGATTTGTATTGATAAATAAATTATTGTCAAGGCAACGAGAAGCAACCACATAAAATCGATTACGCAATTTCAACGAGAAATCGAGCAAAACATTTAATAACAATCGAATAAGAACATACATGAAACATATATAATATAATAAATAAATACGAATAATCAAATAGAAATCGGGATTCCTTCATAAAATAAAGTTTTATTTGCTGCAGTTAAAACTTTTCGTTGCACGTTCATGTATAATTTAAAACAACTTGCTATAGGCAAACATTCTGTACGATAAAAAAAACCATATTACGAAGTATTTATGCGACGAACATCAACGATCAATTAAAATGTCCTAGAAACTTGTATACGACTTCAAGCTAGTAATGAATTATACACTCCTGATAGAGCAGCACTGGAGCATATTTTACTGTTCACCTGCTGATTAATGAATAGTTTAGGGTATACCTAGACAAGTGTTAGAAGTTCACGAATCACGGAAGCACTCATACAATTTCACTACCAACAATCCCCTGTAGTACAACTACCAACGTTGCTCAAGTCGGTGAAAGATGAAATACAAACAATTTATGAGCACTTCGCATCTAGTATATATTTAATAAAAATAATATTTATTCCATTATTTCAACTTCAAGACTTCAAGATCAGAATTAAATTATAATGTGTATGAAAGGTATATTACCGAGCTATAAAAACTCTATTTTATAAAGAAGGTACGATAAAAGCAATGTCGATATACATTTAAATTTGTCAGTCTTGCTTTTCGTTATTTACATGGACAATAATTTATAATTAATCAACAACATGTACATCGACATGTGCATGTATACCTTGACATTTTAACATACTGTGATCGATATGTACACCACAATATTGTAGGGGCCCCGCACAAAAAATAAATAGTTAAAAACATTCTTGGAGAATAGAAAAAGACATGATATTAATGGTGACAGCGATGGGAGGTGCAGAATTAATAAAAGCAGTAAAAAAGATGAAACTATGAAAGGTATGATGATCAGTTCTTGATTAACAGCTCCAATCAATAGTTACTCTACAAAATAAGGGATAAAAATGGCTCGTGAAATAGACCTACATTCTGTTCTGGGGATTTATGTCAAATTAGCAATTTGTAACTTCATCTAGAAGCAATATCGTTGATATTTTGACAGACATTAACAAAATGTGATGACATTTCAAAGTATCAGTGAGTGATAGTGACAAGCGATAAAGAGTTGTACGTTTGTTTTCTGAAATCTTGAAGGTGTAAGGTATGTACAGAATTAAAACTATAAATTTGTATGTATATAGTTAAGCTACAAATCTGATGCTGAGAAAATATCAATGTACGTGGAATTTATGTTGGACAGTTTTTACAGCAATTTTGTTCTGAAACCTTGTATCTAATTGTTATTGCTGATCAGAAATAATCATTCCCGAATTTTTTTTCCACAGATTTGACAAACACAAATGATAAACTATAATTTATGGTCACGTCATAATCACAATTATATTTATACAGTGATTACAATCACTTACTAGTCGCTAAACATTTTGAGGCCTTGTCTATTATGATTGAAATATTTCAGGTAAAATATTGTATAATCCTATAAATATAATCTCAAGTTACACGATTTGAGTAAACAAATTTAAGGCCGTCATGGTAACGTTATTTCAGACTTGTGCGTGCAGTTTTCTCATTAAAAAAAACGAATATTCCAAGTGAACGAAACATGTACCCGATGGAGCCTTCGCAACGGTAGATTTCTACCATTTTATAAACGTACACATCACAATGATCGCACCGACAATACATGTGTAATGCCCTAACACTTAGGGTCTAACATCATACAAATAGAACCTTCTTATCCTAGGTCCTAGGAAACATTCTACCAATTTTTTAAAGTAACAATATACTATAAAGGTACTTTTCATCCAATCTTGTAAGTCAATAAACTTGGCTACCTCCTATTTAAATAACTTCAAAAAGGTATCTTATCAGTTCATCTTCCATGTAACATGTTTTTTTGTACTTATTTTTACAAAAAACATGGTTTAATGTTTCCCGAAGTAGGACATAGGATGGCTAGGTGTAGATTGTGTATTATAACGGACCCACTCCTGTGAACGGTTCAAGTTAATACTTACATTACATATTTATATAATACTCTATTTAATCTAGACCAAAATGGTCTTATTATTTATTTAGAAGTGGGATACGAAACGGCTCATACGGTGTTAAGTGTCCATAGCAACTTCATTCTGTAACCGACCACAAGTATAACCAGAATAATTTCTTAGGGCAGATACCGATGAATCACTGCTCCTGAGGATTCAGGCAGGATTCATTCATGTCGCTAGCACCAACTACCTTCTAACTGACTTGATTGTCGTAAAGCACTTCACACCAGAATTAGAACTAATCCCTATAACTCACTCACTCGCCCTATAAAACACTGATCTCAATAATATAAATACACTGGATAGCGTACTATGATTATATTTTTCTGCATAATTTACAAGAGGTATTTTGGCGTTGGTCGCATCGTTTTCACTAGCGAGTGGAAGGTAGGCGCTTGGAGGATAACACTACCCACAAATTAATAAGTGCTAATATTTTATCCCCGTAAGTGAAATAAAAACGCATTGTCTAAACGATATCCATTTTTATCTTACATCAAAGGCAACGAGAATTTCTTACGCTATCGTATAACTATCAATTCGTAGAGTAGGATCTACCCATATGATTATAATATCATTAAAGGTTTAATATCGCCGCGACCATATGAATGAGTTGCAACATCGGAATATAAAAATCATGAGTATTGATTGCTGTTCAAATGTACAAGTTACTGTCTATTCCAGTGTATTAATATAATAAAGGTCACACTTCACTAGGCCGTTCGTAGAATCGCGTTCACTGCAGTTCCTTTATCACCTGGACAGTTTGACCGCACCACAACGGCTGTCGACTAGTGCGAGCTAGAGTGGACGTTGTGCTGCGCCTTCTTTTTGCGTTGCGCGAGCATATCGTAGAACGGATTGTGGCTGATCGACCGACGGAGGCACTCGATCCACTCGTCTCTCTCCTCGGCTGTTGCTGCTGACATTCTGGGAAAATAATATCAATACATACATAGCTACAAATTCTATCGCAATAGTTATCGAGCAGGTAATGACGGAACGTTTATAATGCTGTAGATTTAACGTTTAAAAGGTGAGTTAGTGGCGTGTACACGCAATATCCTCAAATTCCTATGCTATGCTAAATGGTTGCCGAGAGATTACCGTTTTAGTACTAAATAGAAATACTAAATAAACAAAAACGTCAGTGAGGATGACCAGGTATGTTATGAAAGACAACAGTTGTTCTTATTGTTTTTCTCAGATAACCATGTGGTGTGAAGTCGTGCTTTACAAGAAAATACAGAATGACAGAAATCACTGAAATCAGTTAAACTGAGACAGAGGAGAAAGGTATTCTGATTATAACTTGAGTATTGCAGACTACATAAGGGATGTTTCCAATTTTAATGAAGCGTAAGAGGGCGAAGAGTAGCTGTCGTGTCATATGCCTAGTTTGTTAACAAATTATAAATATTTCCTTTAGCTAATTTGAGAATATGAGATTGAACAATGCATAAAAGTAGATATATTAGCATTGCAGCGAAGAAGGGTTAGGAGCCATTGAGTTTAATACAGTATTCTAAAATATGATTTTAATTATTTAGACAGATCAAAATTATTTTAGCAATTAAGGATACGGAAGGTGCAAGGTAAAATTTTTGTGGGAGTAAATTAAAAATATAATATCAAGTATGATATAAACATCGACAATTCCAAAATTAATTACAAGCGAGAAATGGTTTTTTTTTCTGGATTAATAACTTGTTTTCGAAGGCAGGGAAGAATTCTATACTAGAATAATGAGCGATACAAGAGAAAATATATGGTAGTACAGTGACCAATTTCTTTCTATTAAATTGGTATATTCGTATTTTTTCCATATTCAAAATATATTTTCTCAAACAGTGTTTTTCTCCTGCTAATTGGTAACTTTATGCCATTTTTCCATCGGCATTGAGAAAAACGTATTTTCACTACTAATGCCACAAATATTCAGTAGCAATTCTGTATTCGGTCCAAAAGGGTATAACTCCTACCAACATTGGCAACCCCAATGCAGGGTTCGTGTCTCCTTCCCTTACCGAGTAACCTTGCGAGCGACTTCGACGTCCCATGTCAGCTTTTTGAATCTTTAATGTCTAATTAAATCTTTTCGGTCCCCAACGTATCGGTAATACCTTTGGTGTTACAGATATCCGTGGGCGACGGTGACCACTTATCATTAGGTGGCTCGGTGAAGAAAAATTGCATTGCAATAAACAAATAATAAGATCCAAACTAACCTATAAACAGTGTGCTTCCCTTCGACGACTTTCCCCTCGGAGTCCGTCTTGCACGCCTTGATCAGATCAGCGCCTCCGCTCGCGTACAACTCCAAACAGTGCGGTCGCTGTCTATCGCTGGCCGGTCTTACCTGGAAATTAAAATAAACATTACATTTGGCCAAAGGTTCATCACAACCTATTCGAGTATTAGATTCGAATCGTTTGCAATCTGTGGGAACTAAAAGTCAATCTTCCACCACGCTGGAATGCGAATCAAATAAATAAATCTGCCATGTATCGGACTTTTGTGAACATTATGGAATATATGTGGAAACGCGATTTCTCTGATGACCTTTGCAAGTGTTAACCAACGATTCGTAATAGCAATTCACCACTTTCATAGAAGTTAAACTTTTTGCATACAAATAATATAGTAATAGTACGGTTTTCGTGCACAGTGCTATCAGATGTTATACCTGCCTCGCTAGCTACAACTTTCCTTAAAAAACAAATAATTTTATCGGGTTTCGGTTGTGTAAGATAGTAAGACGATATGGATAGATAGTAAAAATGTATATATTTAATAAAATTACAGATCGGTGTTAGAGGTTCATTTACCGATATACGAACTCGGGATATTATCATTCATCTTGTCTAGTTTTTTATATTGGTAATGTATATGCGGAAGATAGTCTCCAGAACCCCGGCACCTACTTGAATTTTTTTACCATTTGAAAGAAACATTATTCCGGATGGACACAGACTATTTATTATGTATGCATATTTGCATAATTGTCAAACATAAACAAAGTCGGGACGGGCCGCTCGACAATAATGAAATTTTAACGGAGCCGAATTTGCGCATCGAATATTCTTTATAAGTTTTAATGTAGATAAACTTGGTTATCGATATAGAGGAAAAAACATT
Source organism: Megathymus violae (assembly GCA_003671415.1). Taxonomy (NCBI): domain Eukaryota; kingdom Metazoa; phylum Arthropoda; class Insecta; order Lepidoptera; family Hesperiidae; genus Megathymus; species Megathymus violae. The sequence continues at coordinate 3,411,982 of PDGT01000024.1, read as the reverse complement.
TTTTTTCCGTCTGTCTATCTGCCTGTTTACATATAACTCTAAAACCACCAAACAGATTTAGATAATTCTTGGTATATTTGTAACTTCTTTTCAACCCGGCAAATGTATTCGTTCCCACAGAATTTTCCAAAGCGAAGCAAAGAAGTTACTAAGCTAGTGTTTTACATAACTGTTTCCGTTGACGTTTCAAGGCACGGGTTTGCAAACCTTAATATTTAACCAGTGTATTATTAGCATTCATTCAGTGGTCGATATTTTCATATCTAAGTAGTGTGTTAGATAAAAACGTAAGATGCAAACTTCGCTCTTAAGCAACTTCCTACTCATTACCGTTCTCGGAAGGTACGTCAAGTTACATGAGCGTAGAACTCACCGATATATTTTCTAATGGAATGATGCCCCGCGGCTCCTTGTCCGTCGTGTATTCAAAATAGTACAAGCAGTTGTCGTTGAGTATAAACCATCGTCGCTTCCACGATTTATATCTGAAAAACAAACAAATTACACGTTAATAATTATCGTAGTTGTATCGTGATCACCTTGCTTGTCTGGTTTTAAATGTACAGTTCATCTGACAGCAATAATCGACTTTTAACTGTATAACTAAACCGTGCTTATTTAAAGTAATAAACAAGTAGTTTAAATCTCGAATGTTCCATGTAGAAGGTACTAATGTTTTTTGTTTTTATTTGCATAAATGTAGCACATATTATTCCCACTCACGGTAGGTACTCACTACAAGCCGTGGTCGTGTATAACCAACCTTAGATTAATTATAATCAAACTTAAGAAATATTTTTGGAAATATCTAGTGAGATGATGTTACCCCAGGTGAACCCTACAAAGGTTCTTAATTAAAAAATGACTTCAACACATTAGCGGCCCACTGTAAGTCTTCTCAATAAAATTGACAATCTCTGGCACGCATCATTACCGCACTGTTCCAGTACGGATTGAATGAAGGCAGAAGAGCGTAGTTTATTATCTAATGAAGTATGCCGTTACCTGCCACCCTGCTTCCACAGCCAGCCCTCCTTATCCGGGTTGAAGAAGGTATGCATGAGATCATTACCGTCGTCCTCGGGTATTTTGAACGGCTCCGTCTTTATAGACTCGTATAAAGACTGGAAATAATAAAAATAATTGCTTAATAATGTTACTTCGTGTCAGCAATGGTACACCATTAAGCATGGACCTGTATACGTATGACGTCAATACCACCAGAAAACTGTGCCCCCTTTTCTCTCTGTTGTTACCAAATTTTCGTTTTTCCTGTTATGTTTGATAGCAATTGATGAGCTTTAGTGTTATCTACGAAAAAAATCGAAAACAGAACGTGATTTATTTTTCGTTATTTCGTTGCGTTATTTAGCAATCGAAATTCGACCACTACTTCGTTATTAATATGCAACAATGTGTGCAGTTAACACAGTCAAGAGTAAATTTGTTTTACTTTGCTACGGCGTCGGCTCTGAGTCACCATTAAACACACATTAAACAGAAATTTGCGTACCTACGTACGTAGTCGACGATATTCCCAGGTTATGAATTAGCAGCGCAAATAGTATTGGTACCGCTGATTAGATTACTTAGAAAACACTTTATTCAACGCGTTGCTTCTCTCGGCTAACTTGTTCAGTGCGTGCCAACGAGCCAGATGAACGGCTCTATCTGACGCTCACATGTTTTATAGATAAGCAAGCAATTATATTGACATGAAGTATCTTATTTACCGTTGCCCGATTGACGTCATTCCAACTAAAAAATCCGATTTGTTATGCTCGCCTCAAAAACACAAAGTAATAATTAGCGTCGTTCAAATATTTGAAATAATCTAATTGTGTCATCGACCGTGTTGTTTTATGAATTACCTCGCTTGTCAAAAGAACAAAAGCCCAGTTCAAAGAGACACTTTGTTTTATCTATTTTAATAACAAAGTATTATGTGAAACTAATAACAAGGAACAGTGTACATAGATAAAATAAAAATATGTACTCGTTACCCGAACAACGGTCCATACTACCGGTATTAAGCCTCTCGTTCCCTCGGAACGACAAATCATATAAATAATACGATATAATGATGAACATGATGATGTATCGTAAAAAGTCTAGATTTCTCGTAAATAGCTCATTTAAAATAATCGCCGTCGTTCTAGTATTAACGACGGCTGATTGAAAATTACAATAAAGAAAGTTGAGCAATGGGGGTCATGGGATAAACTTTTGTAGAATTATTTATATAATATAAAATTTATTCTCAGCTAAACTATCATCGAATATGTGATCTGTTCTATTTCTTTTTTCGTAGTCAAATTAATAAATATTACAAGTAGCTATGTTATGCGCACAACAGAAATACATCTTGTATAGATATTTTGTTGCTTAAGTGTCGTATACTTAAAACGAGAAACGGGATTTCAACACTGTCTCAGTAAAATACATTAAATAACATGACAGATGTCATACATGTAACCTCCTACATCTGTCTGTCTTAAGTCTAGGAGAAATCGTTCTTAACATTCAGAACGCCATTGTCTATTTGAATATCACTTCTATCTTTGTATGTTAAGAGTATCGTAGTTATAATTTATCGTGCCGTGTACAATTATTTTATTGCATTGTATTGTATTCACGTCCAAACTCTAATGTGACTGCTATGCACTTTGATTCGAAAACGTCATCAACTAATAGAACCTATTGAAACATGTTCACCTTGTACGTTTGCCGCTTTTTATATCTTTCATTTTTTTTATATTTTTCATATTAATTATTTGTAAATGAACAGTGGAGCCATCTGACGGTAAGTATTCGCTATGACCCGTAAATATCCGTACCGACATTATGAACTTTATATTTTCGTATACTATCTGTTAGGTGATCAGAAATTGATACTTTCTACACAGTCAGTTAAACGAGGTAGTTATTGAAGGTTTGAAAATTGTTAAAAAATGTTTATTTGGTTATATTTTAACTAACCATTGCCTCCATTAAGTTTAAGGTTAAATCAATTGTTTATATTCGGTGGAAAATGTACGCTTCCCTTATCTAGAACAATTTAGCAAAAAAAAATTTCAGTGTTTTCTCTTTATGCTGGGGAACAACAAAGAGCAGACGCGCTACCTGGTAGCAATTAGTCGCCTATTGTCAAGGTAAGCGATAACCGGTAGGCTGGCTCGACGACACAACAACCGCGCTATAAAACATTCATGTAACATTAAATACACTCACCAAGAGCAACTCCTGAGGCAGATCACCACCATTATTGATCCCGCGGTTCATGGCGACGAACTGTTCTGGCGCCGGCTTGTCCTTCACGCTGGGGTTGTGCAGCGACGTGTTGAGCATGATGATCGCGAAGCTGAGTACGTAGCACGTGTCCGCGTTCGTGAATATGTCCGGATTCAACTGGCAGTAGCGCTGCGCGAAACACTCCATCATCCGGTCGATCTTCTGAGCTTCGCCCGGCAACCGAAAACTCCATAAGAACTGTCTGGAATGCATACGACGTACCACAATGTTAAGATCTGTCTGTGAAATCTCTAGGCTAGATTTGGAATTACTGGGTGAAATTTATCGATTATAACGTGAATAACGGGCTGATCAACTAAATGAAAAAATTGTGGTGATTTGGGCGAATGAAATAAACGAAGTTCATACACATCACAGTTCTAGTCGAACTGGTTCATAAACAATTTGTAAAGAACTAAGATGGAACGAATATTACGTAAGCGCAAAATGTACTTTACGGCAGAGTTAGGTAATGCCGTGCCTATCTAACCTGATCGTAAAGAATATCCGGTACACCTTAAATAAATAAGATTTATATCTTATATTGAAGGATATTAGTCAACGTTCTTTCTGTTTTCAATACATAAATATAATCTGACACAATAAGAAATATTTCAACTGATAGTAGCAGAGAGGTATTTCAAGGAGAACAATATCACAAAGTTGTTAGTTCAATAGATATGCATGTCTGCTTGTTGGTTATCAATAAGTAAATTTCAATAGTTAAATGATCAGCAAATGATCATTATGATAACAACTTCTTCTACGTGTCCAGCGTTTAGTCTCTGTAGCGGTTAAATTGATTAGATTGGAATTGAGAGAAGTTTGATGTAGAAGAAGACTTTTAAAAATGCCGGACGTTTTTACAAGAATTTACGGAGGACGTGCCGGATGACTATAGCGGAGGGTTTGATTGAGTAAAAATCCCACATAGCCCTATACAGTTTCCCCGAAGGGAGAGAAATATTTAAACTAGGTTAGGAAAATCATTATTTTTTCGATAAATGTTTCAATTGTACAAAGGTCACATCTTAAATAATACAAAATTAATATTGATAGATGGCAGCTAATATAAATAGACACATAGATACATGAAATAGACCTATTATTACCTAAAATGTTTATACATTTTGTATTTATAGTCAAATATATTCAGTTTATTTTACCCATTTAAAGAGAACAATTTTTAGCTTTCTATGTAATAACATAGAGCCACACAAACCTGTACATCGGAACAAACAAAAACACAAAATCAGAACGCTCGACCGACTGTCAGGTACAAACGACGTCGTTAACACCGGAACAATGTACATATTTATTATCCATCTTGCGATTGCATACGCGCGTGTTCCTTCCTCATCAGGTCGCAACTTATATGTAAACAATTATATTCGCAACTGTTTGGTCTACGCTTAAATACACAAAGTAATTTTTCTCAATACCACCACCAAATATACACAGGTAATGATTCTCATTCACTGTGACGTCTGTATGTTTTGAAAAACATTGTGAGGAAAATGAGCAAATGGGGAAAAAAGGACATGATTAGGTAATTAATGACTAGGTGCACGATCACTACGTAGGTACTTAATTAATGCAGCAGCCATTGAGGTAACTAATTCTCTTTCGTTATGTGTGCGTGTTTTTCCGATATTCGTAAGATAACTTGGTTTATTATAAATACCAATGTTACACTCAACTTGTTGTTTACGTACGAATCACTTTATATACATATGTATATACCATGGACATAAAAGAGAATTTTGCTCCAAAGGTTACATTGCTACATTTGTCACCCACCTCCATCCGCGCTATTGAGATTTGCCATACAAACAAATGTTAACTCAAGGTCTCACAATAACAATGCTCAGTACTTCACTACGCCAGCAAATTGATATCAATGAAATCCGTGGGCACAAGAAAGTTATCGAAACAATTACGATCTAACATCGATTTATGTAACTTTGTATAGTATAGTTTATAAATTATTTATGTAATATAGAAACAGATATATTACACATTGTACACATAACACAGACATAAGTATTCGTTTCTGCCGGTTATATATAACCGTTATATAAATAAATACATTCTTCTGGGATAAAATATACTGAGTTGTTCCAAGACTCTTGTCAACTTCACACCAAATTACATTAGAAACTGTTCAGGAATTTTAGCATAAAAAGCTAAACCTATCCCACAGGAATCATGTATTTATCCAGCTTAAAAAGTAGCCATGTTTCTGCCTGGTTCATAAACTACCTTTATACTAAAATTACGTCATTCCGTTGTTCCTTTGCGAAGTACAAAGCATCAAACGACAGTCTAGCCCATAACTTCTTCAGCATATTCTCAAATACGCTTGTAACTAACTTAAAAACAGTAAAAGATATCAAATATTACTTATTTTTATTTTGTCTTTATGATTATAACAAAAACATAATAACCTAGTTTAGTTCACGTTTTGAAAGTTTTTTATAGAAAATAGCAGCCAGGTAAGTTTCAAAGTAACCAGTTAATATAACTTGGACTCTGCACACTACGTTTTACCTGCAATATTACATTTCAACAGAAGCAAAGTTCAGGGGCTAAACTCTGATCAACAATAACATTAAAAGTAAAACCTACCTGCGTCCCCTACAAAATCCAATTAGTTTAATACGCATAATAATAATATATAGCATTACGTTTTTATTTCACGAAAACTGTACAATGAATATATAATACTGAGAAAATATTATTTAGAAACATGTAGATTATGGTCATAGTTCAACATAAGGATACAAAATATAACTTATAATACAAATATCACTGTCATCCCCCGCAGCGTTTTGTTTTGCATAGCACCATGCCCTACTTTGTTAAGTCATTGTATTCGCGGATATAAGGTTTAATCGAAAAGGTTTTAAGGATTCATAATTGTCTTCGTCCAGTTATACGACCAAATGCTGCTGTTATCCAAATTAAGCAACTATGCCGTAAAAGTGAAATAAGGATTATGCAGATGGCGTATGCAGGTTTCATTGCGATGTTTTCCTTAACCGAAGCAAATAATATATAATAATAATAATAATAATGTTGTAATATGCAATTTAAATAGTTAAAGGTAAGCTTTATTTATTGACCCTAGTTCAATATTGTATTTATTTGTATATTGAAGCTTGGTAACAAGTGTGAACGACTCTTTTATTTACCACTCAGGTAAAGTTAACTAATTTAATTAAACTTATGTATAAATATTCTTTGAGCTGAATATTTAAACCGAGAAAAACATTGCATTTTATGGAAACGTAGCTATGGAGTTTTATTTTACGCAAATGAAACACCACCGCATACAACATTGTAATCATGATAAATTAGTCTTACAACATTGTGTTACTTCTAATAGGATCGTGTTCCTATTTGATATCAGTCGTATTTGTGTACGAGTTGCAATAACAATCAAAATAGATGATGAATTGCTACATTGAAATCAAGCTTAAATTTGTCAACATTTGACATACGCCTGACCAGTTAGTTACCTACATTTTCAAATATTCATAAGTTGCAATAGGAAGTGGGTTCTTCATCCTCAAATATATATACACAATAAGCTATCGGGAACAGTAAGGCCTTAATGGATATCAATCGACTCAATCGTTTAACTCACCTAAGTGCTTGTACGAGTATTAGGTCGGTAAAGTCGTGTAGCTCCACAAAAGCTCTCAGCACCGCCTCGTTGAACTCTGAACGCTCCCCAAGGTAATCCCCAATTGCAGTTTTACTCAATCCTTCACCTTTGTGAAGAAACTGAGCCACATCTTCGGGTGTCCTCTGAAGTAATCCATTTTCATACAGGTACTCGATACCTGAAAAAACCCTTTGTTTGTTATTCTAATGAAGCCAAAAACGACACTGATTAAACTATGCCAAACCTTTAGCTAAGATGAACTTATGACTGCCAAATAGATCTTATCAAATATATAGTTAAAGAATAACACCGTTCCATTTAAATTATTTACATGTATGTATTGGTACCCACGCCTGTCCTACACACCTACTACGTTTTTACTCTGCTCCTGTCAAAAGCATACGTATTATTCTTAACCAAAGAACTAAGAATTAAAGAAAAAGATGAACATAAATTCTGACACAATACAAATAGTATGGATATCATCGAATCGAAATGGATCCGATACAAATTCCTGCTTACGAAGATATAGGTAGGTGATACGGACTTTTACCCGTCGAGGGGTAATGACCTCGTAACCGTCACTACCCCTCGAACGACCTTCCTCGCAAGGCCGAGTCATCTGACGTCGAGATGCATTCCATTATTGAAGAATTTCCGTGACTGTACAATGTCCTGTAGTTATTTATTTAAGAGTTATTTCGAAAGTCAATTAACGTCATAAATTAAAGCTATTACCGATATTTTGTATCGAAAAATTACAATTATCTTAGAGATGTAAACGGAATTATTAGAAATAGAAATTATTTGTAACTAGTTCTAGACAAGGAAACTTCAAGGATACCTGCTTCGAACAGTATGGATGTTCTCAAAGCTTAGTGACAATTACCAACTTACACTTGACCTTAATCCCTTATGTAGTGTGACCTAATCCCAGCTACGGGATAGTGTGTAACTTTATAATGATGATCGCAAAACCAAAGTTAAAGGTTTTGCCTGCAAGCATTTCAATTTTACAGATAGAGAATCAAAAACTTATTTAACTATAACATTCAATAAAGAGGATAAAACACGTTGGACGAAGATATTGCGCACAAATGACTTGGCAAGTTGAAGTCGGATAAAACCACACAACTACGTAAACCTTTTTCCCCCTTTCCACCAGTCGATAAAACAAGTTACTGTAGAAGAATTTGCATTAGCCGGTGCTAAAAAACGTTAATAACGATCGGAGGTCGAATAGAAGTTGAACGTAAACTCTGATGAACGATACCCGCCATTACAATGGAGCACATGCTATTGTTATACGCCTGTTGCGATTGAGTAACCAACCTAGAACTGTCTATTCACTGACATCCATTCACACGAATAGTTACACAAAACAACGCAAGCAGAGCAAAGACAGTCATCCATAGCACTTGACATAAACATGTCATATCATGTCTATGGCAACGTAATGATTTATTGATTATCATCTCAAGTCATTGCGTGCATAGTTGTACTAACGTAAATCTCATACAAGTTATATGACTGTAAACAAATTTATCTATATTATTAATAATTGGAGCCCACGACAACCAGTCCCTTCCTTTGCTTTGTATCTAGACTACTACACATTATAATATTATATTATAACATCACAATTGGAATGAGGGACATTTGATTTTCCTTCTCCTCAGAGGGAAAAGGCAATAGGCACTACCAAAGCATACGTCTTTCCTTTGGTGCACAATAGAGTATGTAAAATAGATAATTTTCTAAAAAATTTGTACTATATAACCATACTTTCAGAGGTATATTAGGTACATAATAAATTTTACTGAACTCACGCTTTCCACTAAGCTCCTTAGTGACGTCACTCGCCAACGCTCAGGTCTCGAGGGAGGTGGAAGGCCGTGGGTCGCAAAATTATATTACGCAACTGACAAAGCCAAAAATTTCAGTCGTACACAAATTTAATAACGTGAACTTTCAATAAAAATTAGATTCGTTTATTTATACATCTCTTTATGACTCGCAATAAAATGTCAAATCGTTACTCCTCAACATCAAAGAAAAAAGCCATTAGTCCTGCAAATGAGATACAAAACAGCTAAACTTGATCTCAATGCAATTCTCTTTATACGCTAATGGGTGCAATCCTGAGGCATAAAGAATGGAAGATATCATAATGGCAAATTGCATCTATGTCGGAAAGACAAAAACGAAAAAAGGATTCACAAGACGAATGATGTACGCAGTCACACACATACATACATACAAAAAATAAGATAGCGTTGTGTATGATCTCTACTCAGCTTCATGACTAAATTGACTTAAATGGGTTGCAAGAATTTCATATCGTATATATGCGAGGTGTGATATCAATAACCTTGATGCGGTATAGTTTTTGAAGATAAATTTATCAGAAGCGAGTAGAGGTGAGTGGGGATATTGCGGACACCTAAAGGAAACCTCTAATAAAAGCCGGTATATTAATACTAATTGGTTCTCTTTTATTTATTACTATCGGCCCGCCCCGGCTTCGCACGTGTGTACTTTTATTTTTAAACATTTTGAGATATATTTACACCTTAGTTCACGTTACTGAAGTTTTAGCAAAGATCCCTTATTTTTTTCTAGTAATAAATATAGCCTATGTTACTCAGGAATAATGTAGCCTTCTAATGGTGAAAGAATTTTTAAAATCGGTTCAGTAGTTCTTGAGTTTATTCGTTACAAACATACAAAAATACAAAGGTTTCCTCTTTATAATATTAGTATAGATTAACTTTGGTTCTTACTCTACAAAAGCAACATAACAAATTTTCAGTTAACAATCGACAAGTATTCATTAAAAAAAACCCTTTTTGTCCGTATTTACCCAGTACATTCCGGGTAAATATGGACGTCAATTGGGGTAATTTCGAACACCTACTTATCATTACATAAATTACAAATGCACCCTTTTAATGAAGTACCACCTGTACAATCTTCATGTGCCCATTTTTTTCACATGAGACATTGTATCCAGTCTTCTGTTGGAGGTGCTACGTACTTTTCATTGCAAAAAATAAAAAAGTTAACTCCTTCTTCGTCATCATTTTCAAAATGTCTGAGATTTTTCACACCTTATCGGAGATTTTCAGCCATTTTATTTTTCTTACTGCTATAACTCTTTTTCTTCTTAATATCAATTTTTACACCTTTACTTTCAGTTTTCTTCTTTTTATCTTGTTTATTTTTCTCTTTATCTACTCCAATGCTTTAAGTATTCTATAAAAGATTCTGAAACAGTTAGCTTACTGCTAACATTAAAACACCCAATGACATAATAATCATTATATCATCCAAACGGATGATATAATGTTGTACTGAATTTCATTATAACACTCCTTTGTTTGTTTTCGATCCCTTCTGTGCAAAGGGTTTACTCAACAGACAGCCACATTCTTACTGCTCGATGTGTGGTATCTCTATGAATTGGAAAAAAAGAACATCTGTATGAATTTTAAAAAAGAAATTGTCATTCACGTGCGTTAAAAAAAGTAGGTAATTCGAATCCCCGCCATTTTTCTTCGATATTTTACAAAAAAATTAGCAAAAGTGGTACAAAATGATGTTACTATACAAAATGTTAATTACTACTACAATAAATAATTCTTTCATTAATACTTAGTTTATTTGTATATACTCAGTATTGGATTAAAGTAGGTTACTAAGACTGGCTGTTTTAATGTTAGCAGTAAACTGTTTCAGAATCTTTTATAGAGGGTTTAAAGCATGGGAGTAGGTGATAAACACATATTCGTGTTTTAATACCCCTTATTATACAACAGTTGCACAAATAACTATTATCATCTAAGTTTTTTTGTTTTTCAAAATAATTGAATGTATTTTTTTCAGGTTTTTTTTTATCATCTACCTTTTTTTTTGAAGACTGTAACAGTCAGTGGAAACATTTACAATTTATGTTAATGGTACTAATGAAAGCTCTGAATTTAAAGTAAAAGAATCATCATTGCTTATATCACCAACAGTTTCATTGAAATTTTTTTGAACTTTAGTGTTGTCCCTAGTTACAATGGCGTCCACTGGATCCGTTATATCAGACAGATCTACAACATCTCTGTTCGTTCTAAGTTCGTGTTCTATTTGGGAACAATTAATATCTTATGTGCTCGACTTCGCCAAAACTTTCAAACATGTCCCTAAATTTTTGTTTGTCCAGTTGTAAAATCCCAGCAGCTTTAAAGCCATTTATTGCTTTATCGATGTTAGTTGTACGATTGAAGGCCTTTGTGTAAAGTCCAAGGACATCGAACATTGTAATTTTAATTTTAGAATTTCTTTGAACGGTATTAATACCCGTTTCATCTACATTATAAATGGAATTAGTATTGAAATGGTATAATTGCATTAACGAAGTCAAGTTATGAAAAAAAAATTGTCTCCTCTTGATTAAATGCTGTTACAATTCGGCTTAATTTTGTTGCTTCTGGCCTACCCAGTAATATCTCAAGATGTCGTTTCATAAAAGAATAGTACCAATCCATACCATTTTTGTTTCTTCATTAAAATTGTGTTTTAAACCATTGATTGCAGCAAAATCATAAGCTATCTTTCTCATTGTAGGTATAGTTGTACCGTAATAACTTTTACACGATTTTACAATATATCTTGATATTCATTAAAAACAGGCTTCTTACAACGTTTTGGATCAGTGATTTTGTCTTCTTTATACTTTTTTACTTGGTCAAATAATATCGATTTTGGAATGCCATATTTTTCTTGTGAAAACTTAACTCCTTTTCTTTTATTTTACGAATAACATTTTTCAAAGTTTCTAGACTATAGGTCTTCTTCGTTTTTCTGTTATAAATTCGGGGCATCTGCTACATAATTAAGTACAATTATATTCATATTTATGAAAATATGGGTAAATATGGATGTCCTTGATTACCCCACAACGAATGTACGCAATTAACCCAATCATAACAATACAATTTACAAAATCAAAATGTTAGGTTGTATTAGACAAAATTGTTCTTTAATTGCACAATTAAAACTTCGTTTAACTTAATCATTTGTAAGCCAAGTAAGATTTTAGGCAATGATTAAATTAATAAGGAAACAAAACCAAAGTTGTTAAAAAATAATAAGAAATCACTACCAAATCATTAAATTAACTTAACTTACCTTCGTAAGCGTGCACAACTTACCGTCTTGACAACTATCTGAACACTAAAAATGGTGGACACGATCTAACAAGAATGTGTGCGGGATGAGGAGCGGGGGCTAGGCGGTTAGAAACTGATGTCCGTAATTACCCGGTGTCCGCGTTTACCCCACACTCTCCCACAATTTCATTATGCGTAAGACAATACGTCATTTGTAAGAGATTGAAAAAACAATGATTATCCTGATTTTAAAAAAATCTTTAAATACCATTCAAGGATTTCAAACTCGTAAAATACATGAAGAAAACTCAAAATGTATTAAAACGGAAACCAACTATAATATAAATTGTTTTCAGCAGGTCTCTCTATTTCCCCCGGGAACGGAGGTTCGCGTAGTGCACGTCATATTATTTGAATTATGCATGATCACTGCATATGCGAAGTATGATTAGAATCTGCTATTAAAGATTACTTATTTCTGATTATAATATATTGCCTAATACACAACTTAAAATATATCTAGTATAACTAGCAAACGGCCCTTGCTTAGTTTCAGAAAAACTACACTTTCCGCTTAGAAATATCACCTGCATTGTTTTAGGACTGGGTTTGTCTCCTTATAACTTTTTATTCATAAACGAATTGCAATGAAACGAACTTTAAATATTAAGTGATGCTTACTGCATTACATTCATGAAAACCATAACGAAATCGGTTAAGCCATCTCTGAGATTAGCGTGCACAAACGCACAGATAAACTGACAAAAATTACAACAACTATTGTTTTGAGTTCTATTGCGTTAATAAAGACCCCTAATAATACTTTTTCTAAATTATCCTTCATGTACAGAAAGCAATCAATTTGAACTTTATTATATGTATAGATATAGATATAAATTTTTATAAGGAATATGAAGATTGTACATGTTTTAGTGACGCTATAATAAAAAAACAGAGTTGATTGTAAATTATGTACTGTATGGATATATGTTTAAATTTGTTCGATATACGCGAGTTATGAAAATAAAGTAAATTTTTTGCCATTACGTAATGACGTCGCGCTTGTCGGCCGTCACCAAGAATAAAAAGACTAAACCAAAAAAAATAATCTTCCCACTGTTGTGCGGCTACATAAATTCACCCAAAAATAAAATACCCACATTTGCACCCTCTTCACTACGTACAAGTTGTAGTACCTACGCCCCTTTTAATTCTAAAACTATAAATAAACAAAAATTGTGGCTGTTTCGTACAAACAAACATATTTTACTGATGAACGATCGTAACGTAAGATGCAGCCTGGACGCCGTACGTCGCGTTTCGTACCTCTATATGCATGCGTATGGTTCATCGCGTCGTCGTCCGGGCTAACTATATTAGCATGTTACAAATACATGATATTATTGTGATTTCGCAGGTCATACTGGATTATTTTTAAGTCCCCAGTAATTTATAGTATAAGACACATCGTACAACACTGTTTCGGTATATCTTGCTGCTTATGGAGGATAATACTGTCGGGATGCTATTTTCACTGTATTAAGATTAGGCTAGCAACAAACAGAACTCGTGTTTGGACGAACGAGGATACGTGCAATGTTATAGCAGCAAAAGAATATTAGGCATTGTAATTCACAAAATATATACTGTGGATTTAATCTGGAATTCTTCAATTTAATGAGATTTGAAACTTGTGTTTGAAAAAGTCACTCAAAACGTTGTTATTCAACCTTTGTAATGGATATGTATTCGTTTATTTCAAGTGTTGTCTTGGGGCTTATATTCTACGAGTCAGAAAGGGTCTAGTTTGACACAAGACTTCATTATAAAGAGAGGTCAAATTCTTGTATTACCATGACCCGCATCTGAACTAAAATGGTTTGCCGACTCAATGCGCTTAGCCTCAACACCCTCTCAATAGACGTGTGTTTTTAAAAACATATGTTGTATATTAAGTCCATGACCTGTACTATTTATGAATAATTTTGTTGCTAAGCGCTTTAGAAATCTCAGAATGGGAGATACATGTTAGTATAGAAGTACCTACTCGTTCGTATTTGGACAGTAAGAATTATTTCTTACAAATAAATTTGTTAGACAAAGTGTGCAATGCAAATGGTTCATATTCAGAGCGTGATGGTTTTACGAATCAGTTAAATACCCACGTGCATTTTACCACCTACATATTCTTCATAGTTAATTTATAATGTATGCATCAAGCTGAGCATTTTGTACCGTTATGGGATACTTTACCTAAGCCACAGCGGACCACCGTTCGCTGGTTTATAATTGAAAGTATTCTTACGTTGATTACATAAACAGCCAGACGGGACTCATGCCAATCGTTGAAAAACTACTAATCAATTATATTAAATATTTAAGATTCATAGAAAGTGGCGTAGACCCTCGAGACTCGCAAAAAATTGCTTTTATCAACTCAAGACAATCTTAATCTTAGCCTACGAGTTTGAGATGAGATGAGATGTTTGAGATGAGTTTGAGAGATCTTTCGAGTGATCTGAGTTGCAATCCAACAAGAACTTTCAAGTTTGTCAAGGTTACGTGCACAACAGAAATTAATAATTATTTGCAACGGTAAAGAACAAAATGTAGTGTGGAACTTGGGAAACCGTTTAACCTAATACGATGTTTTCAAAGACACGTGAAGCTAACCGATCTGTATTTAGCTAACGCGATGGGCTACGGTGTAAACATCTCTTCTCCAGAAGGATAATTAAAAAGAACAGCAGAGGCATTAAATCTATTTTGATACTATTAAAGTAAAACCGTTGAGTTCTATCAAAGCAGTACACTGACATACTGCAATATTCCTTGACGACAAGATCCTTTTAATCCATCGCATTATCAGATTACAATAATCAAATTGCGATTAAATTGACATGGCACGACTGAACGTAACGAAAGCCAGCAAATAATAAAATTTATACCGACATTTATCACTATTATTACTAGGTAATATTTTTTTTATTACGGGTATTAATCAAAATAACTTTCAGGCTAACAAACTATCTAGTGCTTAACGGTCGTGACAGCCCATGAAAACAAATCTGTACAAAACTAATATTTTTTCACAGTCAATAACTACTCCCTCTGCTTCACTTTTTACCTTCATATTTCCTGTCTATCCAAACGACGTCGTTATAGATAAAACGCTTATTTTTACCGAATCACCTTTATCATCACAATAAATCCCTATAACTGGTTAGTAAATTCCACTTATAAAATGTTAATTAGCACCTGCTTCGAACACTGTTGATAAATAGAAAATATGTATGGGCTAATTATAGAGTTATGGCTAACTGGCGCTGGCGGACAGTTAAAGGTCGGATTCCACAAAGCAACGCTCGTAGGGCAGGTGTATGAATGCAGGAATCGGACGATTTGCCGTGTATGTCGAGCGGTCGAAGCACACCGTGAGAACACTGCACCTGGCGAGCTGTCGCGACAAACACACGTTATCGCAATGAGAACGGCTCGGGTAACATCACGCTTTATCGCACGGCACAATATGTGTGCATTAGGTACCAAACGTTGTCTAGGAATGGCCACAATCTTAGAATCGGGTATAGTATGACGCTAAAATAGCATAGTACTCCTATTAGTACTAGCGGAATAGCACGTTCTTACATTCAATCTATAAAAAGTGCACACATAAGGTTCTTATGTAATCAATCAAGAAATAAATATAACAAAAAACATGAAAACTTCGAAGGCCTTCTGAAATCCTAAAACATTATAACACCACATTTCTTTTGTAAATATTTCAATCAAAATCGTTATTGATTCAAAAAATTAAAAATTTGCTCAAAAAATCGGAAAACCCTTGTCCTAAGTCAGATTTTCAAAACATTTATTTTAAACAAATAAGAAACCGCTATATTTTTATTTAAAAAAGTTTAATCACCTTTCTTAGGGTCCATGTTGAATTTTTTTCTTCCTATGCTCATCTGTTTGGCTTTGCTGTTCTGCTTGCATTCCTCTTGGCCGTCGAGGGCCTCCAACTCGGCCACCACTTCCCCGAGTTCATCTTTGAGTTGCTATAAAGAAAGAAACAAATGTTTAATAACATGTTGTGTATCCCACTTTATTTACTTATTTCTCTGTATAGACGGGAGTGAGGGGTGTGTATGCTTAGTACGTATGCCAAACACAAAAGTAATTCCAAAGTTTACGTTGACGTTTGCATTGCAAGCATTACCTTGTAATTTTATGTTGGGGTTCTACTTTCCGTACGGTATTTCTACATGAGCGAGCTTTGCTCGTAAGCTCGCATTGGTTCCGACCACAATGGCGACAAGGTAAACCACAGAACTCGCCGGTATACGTACCCTCGTACGGAATGTTTCATTCCTATTTAGAATGTCGTGCGACCGTATCTGCTAATACCAACAAGAATCAACGTGCTTAATACATATTTTTAAGCTCCAAAAATAAGTTCACGGTAATTATATAAACGGAATGTTTTTATTGTTATAAATAACATAAAGATTAGAAGTAGATATTAAGTAAAGTAAAAAATTTGCAGTTATTGTAAAAAAACACTTAAGCTAAAATAAACACTTTCTTAATTAATTTTTGCATTTTTCTCGGCTTGCATTTATTTCAACAGTATTTTCCATAATATGAATCAAGTATATTGAAATATCCGAGGGTCGAATTTCTCACTACGACAATAAATATTAAATTGGGACGTGAAATTATTCACCCAAATGTCTACAGACACAATAGAGAACTTACCAGACCTAGTCTGAATGCGAGAGTCTAAGCTCTGAAATACGTAACGAACAATGCGATCACGAGCGACTATTTCATTCTTTCAAAATTCATCTTAAAAAACAGTGTTTATTATATAGCATTGAATGGCGTTTTATGAAATATACCTAGGTCATATTTCGTTTCCTGAATTTAAAACTCATAAATTAATTGGTGATTTATTAAGCGAATGTTAAAATAATTTTAATGCCCTGTGGCTAGGGTGTATTGGAAAGTAAAACGCAGACACGATCGAGATTAGGTTAATCAAGGTTTATTAAAATCATGATTTCGAATATAAAATCTATGCAATAATTACGTCTACTAAGCACGACGTAATGTTTGAACGCATGCAACAATACTTAGACATTAATTGCAACATAGCACATTTAAAATGCCTAGTCCATACTTAGAAACAGCTCAAACAAAGAAAAAATACAAAACAATCAAAGGTGCAAAAACTAATCATGAATATTTGCAACTCTTTTTCGAACGAACAATGCATAACTTTGTATTTAATACGATTACAATAAAACCTCATTATTTTAAAGAGAGAAAGAGCGAAACGAAATGCCACGAGACAACTATTACTTAACTTTGGATGTATACTGCTGGACAAACTTATGCCACAAAGCTTCTCCTGAGTTCTACATTCAGCGAATTGCAATTAATTTTTTTCTTCAAATAATATTACAATGAACATGTTCTATTTTATCGTATAATATTGTCATATAAACTTACTATTTTTGATGATGAACCGTTAGATTAAGTACAAATATAAATTTTATATTGCATTCTTGGACACAGTTATTATTTCAAAAACATTTAATTTGTCAAGACGCATAACAGACTCAAAAATTAAAAAAATCGATAATCGTACAAGACAAATAAAACGCACGACAGATGAATAACCTCTTTTTGAAGTCAATTATAAACATTAAAACAGTATCCGCGGTAGCGATGAAGAAACCGAGCTAAGAAGGCGTAACATATAAACATAATAAATCATATCTAAACCTCAAGCAGGCACATTGCAGAGCCTCTGCAGCCGCTACGCTCTGGCAGCGGCGCGCTAACATAATTTGCGGTCGGCAACCTATTCCCCCTAAGGACAACATATCGGTCTTCCTTGTCTAGACTGTGAAATAATAATAACAGAAGCCACCCACTTTATTGCTCTAAGTGAAACAATTTCTAATATCTCTCACCGCATACTGGAGAACTCAACATTTGTTTATGCCGTCAGTGTTTAGTACATGACTATAGAATATTACATAAAAGGGCTAATGAAAATTATTTAAAACATTAATACTGTTCTTTTACTACACAGTTCAAGATGTAATTTAAGAATAAGTATTATATTAGTAATAAATATATATAAATGGAAGCTTCAATTAATCGAGCTTAAATACCATGATATATATCAAATGTTTTTTTATGATATATATCAAATTTTATATAATTGAGTAATTTTTGGCGTTTGTTACTGTATTTCTACTTCCCAAATGTATGTAGATAGCGCCGGAGTAGAGTCAAAACATACTGCCCATAAATGGCAACGCTTCTGCCGGCATTAATGGCGCGTCTGTCGTGTCAGAAAAATTTGTGGGTGTTTATGGGCGAGACACTTAGTTAGGAGAACCGATGGCCGATGGGGCGGAAAGGTTTTCGAATGGCGACCACGTACCGGGCGACGCTTAGTGGGTAGACCCTCAACGAGATGGACCGACCATCTGGTGAAGGTCGCGGGTAGTCACTGGCTTAGGGCAGCGCAGGACCGATCGTTGTGGAGATCCTTGGGGGAGGCCTATGCCCAGCAGTGGGCGTTGTCCGGCTGAGATGATGAGGATGATGAAGATATAATATATGTTTTTTAGTTGATTTTGCCTGATCTAGAAAAAGATTGTATGTTTTGGTTTGGTTGATTTTAAGTACCTAAATAAATAACACATTAAAAACATGTTAGTTTTGTTTTTAAATAATTTATTATGTTTATGTAACACATATGTAAACAGTATACATAAATAATACAATAAAATAATAATATGGATTTCATACAAAATGGATATATATCAAACTTTTGATATATATCATAAATATCCGATATATTGATATTTATAATAAATATCCGATATTTTCGAATCCTGTTAAATACATAGTCTTCACATAGTCTAACGCATATATACGAGTACCTAGTCGTGAATAGGCAATCAAGTGTAGAGTTTCCAGTTCGAAATCTTCCATGATTGAGACTTGTGTTTATCAGTCTGTCTAGACGGGTTTTTACATTGAACCAGAACCAGGTAACAAGATAGGTTTCTACAAGAACTGTATCTAGTTGCAATTAGAAAATCTTAAGAAAAAGTACTAGTTTGTAGGGTATTTATAATAAATATAGTTATATTGATATAAATTTATACAAACTATATAAATAAATATTGTAAAGTTAAGTGTACTTTGTTAATGTGTTTAATTGCTCCACTAAAGTTTTTATAGTCTTTTAAAACCCGTATTTTTGGCTATTCTGAAAAATTATTAAGCCATATCTTACTTTTAAAAGTCCACTCTGCTAATAGTATTAAAAGACCTGATTTTCGATGCACAATTCATTGACGCATTCATAGATTTTTAATCTTAAATCACAAAACCTGAGTCGTCTGAAATGATAAAAGGAAAAATTGCAAGAGAACGAACAACACTAACATGAGGCAGCATTCAGATCTCGAGGAGTCATGAACAAAAAATTCTATGTTAATCTCAACTCGCATATCCTGGCACCGCAGTATAAAAGGCCCCAAAGAAAGCTCTTCGAAGTGAACAATTGCAAACGTGAAAAATATCACGGCTATTTACACAACTATTAACACACTACTTACACAACTGGCACAATATAGGACAATGTTTTCACCACAACGTCAAGCTTTTTTCAAGCACAATTAACTTGTTATCTTCGTGTAATTTTATTTGTATCTAATTGAACCTTTCACCGATGAAGTGAATGTGAATGACGTAATGTAATTTCTGTTACTTCATGACACGTTCGAAGATTAAAGCTGGATGTGACAAAAATGTATAATCGATAACAATTTGTTATAGGCGTAGACTTACGTCTAGACGTAATGAGAGACCAGACTAGACCAGAGATTTCAATTCGCGTGTCGTTCCATCCATTTGGCAATGTCGTGAGGTATTTGAACGTTAGTTATACAATGCGATTATATGCCTGGTACCAGGCGTCACAGAGACGGCAAAGTATGCTATGATGCACGTTATTTAAATGCGATACGGTACGAGTCCCGTCAATTATGCAGCGATTAAGAGTGAGGGGTATAAATTGATATCAGGCGACACCATCTCATACGGTTATATCGCGAGAACTCCGATTAAAAAAAAACTGTAAAAATTCAACACGCAATTCGGTAATCCCGGCATAGCAGTGGTAAATATGATTCAATTGTGTAATGTAATGAAAGTTTCTTAAGCTTACAAATAACCGCGAAGGAATGACGAAAGTAATTTTTTTGAAATTTTACTATCCTAAGCATATAATCTCTATTTCTGTGTCTTGACTTTCGTGAAAGATCACCGTAATGGCTTCCTAGAATTATTCGAAACAACGTGCTACTCTACGACTGAAGTGACGACCTTAATTTTAGTCATGCCTGTCATTATAAACAATTTTCTTAAGGTGTATAATAGAAATGAACTCAATATTTGGACCTTACGTCACACTAACATTAGCAGACGTATCACGTCATTCACGTAACATTGGAAAATTACTATTGGGTATATTCAAAGTTCACATGAAATAACTTTTGTAATCATCATCACAGCGCAGAATATTCATATTATTTGTATGCAACCACCATCCATGTTTATTGTTAACTCGGCTACGTTTACTGCAATGAAACCAATTAGTAAACCACAAATTCTGTCAGGAACTTCTTAATTCGTTTATTTACAATATTTATGTAAATTGTAGATGTAAATAATAACAACACACGTTCAAATGTATCTGTTTGTACTGTACAAGATTGTTACACAAAGTGTCATGATCTCCAACGAGACACGACAGCAGAAACAAGGAGTAAAATAAAAGATGCCGGTCGTGATACATTGAAAAATGGATCGTAAATCTATATAAAGAGGGATGCTGCAATGGTCAATCATTTAATTCAAACTGCAAAGTTCCATTTGCAATTTGATCATCTATGGAACGAACGGGTTCATTGGCTAACCGCATTTGAGATGGTTATTTAATTAAGGACGGTAGCAATTCAAGGGTGTCTTCTATTCCACGAACGGATTTATTTGATATGAAACTGCGAAATAGGTGTACAAATTATATTGGAGATTTGTAATACGAGTACATAGGACGACGGTGTTGTGTCTTTGGCAAGTAAAGGAGAGCGTGCACGTGAATCCTTTGAGACTTTCCCCCATTAAATCACTTTCCCTACGTTGTATTTAGTTTCATATCCGCATAGTATTGTGTTATGCTTGCATAAAATAAGAAAGCCGATGATAGCTCGTAACTAGTTCGTCCAGCTTAACATAATATATTATAGGAGTTAAAATAAACAAATGGTAGCAACCAATTATGACATCAAAATCTGCTGAGTTTTGATAAAACATTTTGAAATGCGTGCGTCAGTTATATATACACATCAAAAAATTGTAGCTGTCTGCTACTACTTTTAATTTAACAAAAAAATTTGTGAGATCTAAACTGAAGAGACATAAATAAAGAATTAATATAGTGGAGAGGTGACATGTGGCAAGGTAAACAAACATTAAGAGGAATTACACCGAGGAAACCTTGAATATTTCACATTATCAGTAATAAGGATACAAAACGAGCTACCGATACCTGCTTCCGGTCTTGACGACCTTAAATATATTTAGAGACATTACTCGTGTCGTATATTAGAATTACGCAGTTTCAGTAGATTACAATATAATTATTTGATTGAAATGTGTCTTTTAAACGATAAGTAGTCATGGACTCTTCAGGCTAGCTTGAAATTTGTCCACAATCTTCGACTGCTGTCTCAAGAAGTTAAAGAAATTGTTGCTTTCGACTACCAAAATTTCCAACGAATTAACTCATTTCTAAAATTTTCAAAAATTACTAATATCACTTGTTCGATTAAGTAAAATTTTAAAAATACATATCGATATGAGCATTCGATTTTTGAAAATGACAGTGATACAACATCGAGCTTCTTTTTATTATAAGTTACTTATCAATAAATTTGCAATACGTATTACATAAGTACCTACTTTAAAAAATAACAGTGAAATATCCTCTTTCAATTAAGAATTTACACATTGCTATCAAAAATATTTCACAGTAGCGTTATTTAAACAAAACACGATATCAACGCCGATTTTAAAAAAAAATCACTACGTAACTAACTATACTTCTCCAAACAACCAACTCGCATACAGGGAAAGTGCGACGTCCTTTTCACGTTTGCAAACAAGACGAGCCGTCGGTAGTGGCAAGACGGATGTGTGATTACAGAGGTACTTAACACTACCGCCCGTATCCTGGAAACAACTCGGTACACACGCTTCTAATACACACGTCTTCTACACGTAACGTGTTCACAAAACATTATGCTAATGCCAACCAACCTGATAATTAAAGGCCAAACGAAATTTATTCGCATCGCAAAAAGCATTGCTGCAACAACTCACAATGTCATTCATAGCAATGGTTTCAACAATTGTAATCGTATCAATGTTGTTGTATATAGGTAAAACGTTAAAATCAAGCTTTGAAAATTTATTTTGTTCTCTCGGTAAACAACGAAGCTTTTTTACGGTTCGAAGGTCTCATTTACGCTTGAAAACATATTTAAAACGTTGAGGATAGGCGCGGTTAAAACAAATAAGTGAAGCATTGAGATATGAAATATATCCTCAGAAGCCCTGAAGCTATCTTAATAAGACTATACATACTTGTGTTTGAGTTTCGCTAGACGGGCAACAGTGACAGTGCTAAACGCGTTTGGTCTTTTCCATATAACAAAAATGAAAAAAGTTCACCACCATCATTCCATCTTAACGACTATTCTCGGCGCCAAATGTTTGACAATTATCTTTCTTTACCCTGTTTCTACAATTAATTGCCGTTGCACTCAAAAAACACATTACCCAGTCAA
The DNA here is from genome assembly GCA_003671415.1 of Megathymus violae. Classification (NCBI taxonomy): domain Eukaryota; kingdom Metazoa; phylum Arthropoda; class Insecta; order Lepidoptera; family Hesperiidae; genus Megathymus; species Megathymus violae. Next base: position 3,388,919 of record PDGT01000024.1, on the reverse strand, counting down.
GTTCTTATTAAATATTACTTTTCTTCCATAACAGACCCTTCGATTTCCTGTAACTAGAACGACCTAACAATAGAATCCATCTTTACTGGCCATATAACGACGGTCCATCGGCCTAATAGGTTAGCTAATGTATGCCAAGCTATTAATAATATAGCCCACTTTCAAAGAGCGGGCCTATTTACTGCCATCGACATATTATGCAGCTTATATAACCAAAGAAGAAAATATGCTTTCAAAATCGTTAGTCATTTTTTCACTAACGAAGCAATTGCTCAACAATTCGTTGCTCCAAATAAACTGAAATGTAGCAGTATAACAATATCTTAGACAAAATTCCCGAGACCAGCATGTTATTGTGGTATTTTAACATCTGAAACGGCCCAAACTAAAAACCAAAGGCATTACTAAAATTATCACTGCTTCGGTGTTCATTTTATTTTTCGAATTACAAGAAAACAAAATATTCACTAGTATTGTTATTAAGGTAAGTAATAAAATAAGTAAATATTGCCCTTCATAATACCCTTGAATGAGCCTAAAGCAACCCATAAAAGCCGAAACTAGCATTATTCATAGGAACTAAAACAAGTATAAAGATCGCCGTAAACACGAAGTTCAATGGTACATGATTTAATTAAATGCGACATTAACAGTTTATTTACAACCGACAGCTGTTGAATTAATGAGCAAGATTTTAATACTTCATATGATCAAATTAAAACGATTACCCATTTTGAAACCCGTTATTATTTTACAGATTAAAAGCGACTAAATTTATTTGCAGGGATTTCACATTCACGGAGTTCATATTTTCTCGGTATTATGTCGATCAGATATAATATATTGATAGTGTAGTCCACACGACATGTTTGTGATTTATCTTTAAGAAAAGGTGGGTTAGGTTGCGCATAATGTTTCTCTTCCAAGGTCTAAATGGCGTATATTTTTATGAGCCAGGTACTTTCTCGTGGCCCAGTGATATTTACGACTGCGGTATGTCCGTGCAGTACGTCTGCCAGTTCTAATATTAACAACAGATCAGTTGTTTTTAGATGAACTGTGATATTTGTAAATAATTTTATTACAAAGGCTAAATAAAATAAACAAAAGCATTAAAATGCCAGTTAACCTTGTTAAATAATGTTTTTTTATGAGAATAGTCGATAAAAACGCCGCGTAGAACCTACCTGACTACGATTTGAAGTAAATTACACTTTTAATTATAAAAGATTTACTTTATGATGCTCATCTATATAATGATGTATAAAGGTATTCAAGAGCGGAAAACGAATAAGACGAAACTTATACTTATCAAGCCACGATGTAACGACGACGATGTTCTTAGGTCAAAATGTCGATAAAAAATACAGAAATCGTGAGTACCTGTTACAGTTAAAATGCACAATGCCCGTGATGATATTTAATCAACTCATAGATTTTACATTACATAAAATCATATACTGCAAAGGGTGAATGATTGTTTTGTTTGATACATATTATTCAACTTTATATGCTTCGATTGTTAAAGCACGGTTATAAAAAATTGCATTCTAACGATAGACATACGCATCTAATGCATATTTATTAATCTTCCATGAAACGGGGCCAAGAACAATAGGAATCAGAAATTATACTATTAACGTAACGTGCGTGGTGAAAGGAAGCTTTGAAATATTGTGAACTCAATGAGTTAAAAATATTATTAAAATATTTTCGAGTTATATATGACTGACTAGAATTAAGTTCTGATAATTTTTACACTGCTAAGCATTGATTTGAAAACTAAGTGGATTTTTAGATCGCAGATGAAAGGTAGAATGTTTCTGAAACCTTATGCTTGAGGTATTAATGTTGACTGCATGTCAATATTAATACAACCGTTACTGGACATTTACTTCTAGTTACATTGTATCGAAGGAGCCTTCCGTGTTGTTTTTGTATAACTCGATCAAGAAGTATTCTAACAACTCGCCAGCAACTGAGTTAGTTTCCTCAAGAACACGCGTAAAAAGTTTTCATTATTGGAAATCTCCGTCGGAGATTTGCTCCCTACGGATCATGAACTATAAGTGGAATATGTTTTCTTTGAAACCTACTTATTATTCTGTGCGTTACAGATATATAAATCTATTAAAAGTCTCGTGGTCGCCGTATGGTCGTAACTACAACTCAATAAAATTTAAAGTTGAACCTTAGTGAAGTTTTTCACCAAGTACACAGAACGTTATCAATGAATGTTGTATTTTGTACTATTTAACGTGATATCCACACACTATTCTTTTTCTTATGCATTTTAATTATGTCAAAACATTTATTTATTTATTTATTTATCTTTTAAGGAAAACTTACAGCTAGATTTTAACACAGCATAAGTAGAAGGAATTAATATAAGAAAGCCAATTACAAGTTTTCACTGATAGCAAAGTGCTTAATTATGCTTATATTTATTTTATTATAATATATATGCTTATATTTATGTTATCTATCTAATATCACAACTTATTATTCGAAGAGAGTGAAAATAAAGTTCTGTTAGGCCCCGTTTTAATTTACGGATATTTGTATTGAATAAGTCAAAATTACATTCTTTAGTTATAGCATTTAGACAACTGCTTGCCCTAATGAAGAATGAATTTTTCCTATAGTTGGTATCAGCTGTAGGAACATAAAGTGGAGCAAGATTTCTGGCGTTTAACTTCGGTACTCTAAATGCAATATCCCCTAGCAACTCGGGTGAATCTACAGAGCCGTTAACAATGTTAAACAGATATGCCATGTCAGCTATTCGTCTACGTTCCTGTAAAGGGAGTATATGATGCTTGAGACATTGATTTTTATAACCCTTGATAAATTGATTGCTTCGATATTGTAGAAGCCTAAGGAATCGTTTTTGAATGGCTTCAATACGATTGATGTAGGTGTGGTAATTAGGGTTCCAAACCTGTGATGCGTATTCAAGATGACAGCGGACAAACGTACAATACAAGATTTTTAGTGTTTTAATGTTTTTAAATTGTTGTGACACGCGTATTATAAACACTAAAGCTTTGGAAGCTTTACTCACTATATTATCAATATGTGTATCAAAAAGAAGCTTCGCATCAAATGTTACACCTAGGTCCCTTATAGTGTTCACTCTCGTTAGATGGGTACCGTTAATTGAATAGTCAAATTTTATAGGATTTGGTTTACGGGTAAAGGAGCAAATGAAACATTTAGACACGTTAAGGCTAAGTTTTGATTGAGCACAGTATTTCTTAAATGAATTAAAGTCTTTTTGCAAATTAACCGCATCCTCAGATGTCCTAATCACGTGCAAGATTTTAACATCATCGGCGAATAGCAAAATTTTCTAATAAGTGAAGCATTGTGAAATATCGTTGATTTTTTTTTTTGCGCCCAGAGATGGTAAGTGGGCTACCCTCCGGAAAAACGCGGGAGGGGGGTGGTGAATGCTCCTAGCATACCAGCGCAGCCGGCTGCGCTGGTTATGTGGGACTCCCGAAGGCCTACCCAATAAACACCACCCAGGTTGGCTTTGGCCTTGTGGCCACTAAGCCTTCATCGGATGCGACCCATCCTTAGAGAAGGATAGGGTGCTAGCGGCACTCCCGAGGGAGCATACGCTTGTTGTTAACACTGAAGGTGTTGTCGAATGGTGAGACTATGTGGCGTCTTAAGGACGCTACTAACTGATATTGTTTGAATTCTTGACTATGGCCGCCAGACGGCGGTCCAAGTCAGAAGATATCTTGTCGGGGGGATTGGTGAGAGCGTTTCTTGGCCGCCTGATTTGGCGGCCTGTAAGACTAGGAATATCGTTGATAAAGATTGTAAAAATAAGGGGTCCGAGCAGTGATCCTAGTGGAATACCTGATGAAATCGGCATTTTTGAAGATTTATAACCATTTAAGACCACAGTTTGGTTTCTGTTGAAAATATAAGAACAGAACCATCTGAACAAATTACCTCGTATTCCGACAACAAGAAGCTTACGTAAAAGAATTAAATGATCTATCCGGTCATATTGTTTAAAATGTGAGACAAAGTTTTTTCTTAAAGATTAGCTTACATCGTGCCCGATGAAGTAATCTTTAAGGAATTTATTTAGTAATAAAGACATCATCGTGTGACAGAGACAAATCTGACCTTCAGGTAAAGTTCCAAGAAAAGGATATTTACATTCTAGTATACACTGAGTATGCTGTAAATAACTTCTGATTTATGTCACTATCGTATTACCGGTTAGTGTATTATTGCTACCTGTACAGTGTTCATATTAAGAATAATTTATCTCGTCTTACTCTATTACTTCGTATGAAGCAATGTTACAGTGTCCTTCGTGGAATAGTTGTATTTCGAAGTGAATGCTGTATGAAACAGGAGAACAAAACAGATATTTCATTTCAAGTTGGGAAAAAAACAAAAGCTAAATCCAAAATACAATCTCAAAATAGAACTTTACATCTGTATTGATAAGAGATAACCCAGTTATTAGCTAAATTTATTTCAATTGTGGCTCTTGTAAATAAATTGCATTAATGAGAACTTTATAATAGTTTAATTGTTGGTAAAGAGTAACAGCAAAAAAATAAAATAAAAGATCGCCATGAAATGTGTAATGAAGCTTGTTAAATCTAAAAGAGAATAGAACGTGGTACAACACAACGACATAGAGGTCGTTGTTAGCGATATAACTGTTGATAAAACAAAATTTAACATTTGTTGATTAATTTACAATGTTACAAGAAAACCAGGTAAACGTAGTCCTGCCCGAACGTTTACTTGTCTGCTGTTAGCGAGTTTAGCATTAGTTTATTTATATATTCCTAATTGCATTTTTTTTTTCAATCGGGTCCAATTGTGAATTTTATTTGTCCAAGGTAGTTCTTAAACAGCCAAAAAAAAATTACATCAAAATCGGTTTGGTCGCTGAGGAGTAAGTAACACATACACACGAACATCAAAATGTTATAGGTACATATATATTTGTGTTATTTTGTGTTTCTTCTTGCTAACTGCTTTAATCATTATCGTGCAATCCAACCCAAAGTATTGTACAAAAACAGTTCCAAGTAAACATCATGTTCGCGGATTAATAACCTCCGACTACCTGTCTGTTGATTTTATATTCGTGTCGTAGTCCGACGTGTTAAAAATAAACGTACACTTATAAACGTAGGTACGTTAACTAAGAAAATATTTAGTTCTCGTTCCGTGAATGCCACCACCGCTTAGATTTATACGTCATCGTTTCCTACCTCACATGAAACGTTGGATGTAAAAGAATATTTATGAAAAGCAGCTTACCCAAATGAATTAATTCGATTAAAATGTCAACGACCATCCGGTGACTCATGTCATTGGTATTTCAACATTTTCAACATTGTATAAATATTCAGAAATCTTTAATTCATACAAATGTTTGCCTGCAAAATGCTGCTAAATAAATATAGACACACGTCTATTGACTTGTGTCAATACACTGATCGAAGTACAATGGAGACAAAGAAGACAATGATAAAAGATAAAACGTATAGGGCAGCCAGTTCACGAAAGCTCGTAACGAGTCGTAACAGGTCATACCCATAGTAAATTAAATAGGATTTTCGATATTTTCTTCCAAAAACCAAAAGTAAACAATTTACCTTAGTATTTAATTAATCCTATTAAAACTGCTTTTGTTCAATGCAATTATGCAGAAAATTTTATACTTACGTATATCTTATATATAGTTATTCTATTAACTATATATAATAATAATAAAAAACGACTACATGACGACCACGACCGCTCTGTCAAGAGTGAAACGATTGAGAAGATTTCATTAAAGGTCTCGCATGCATTTAGAATTGGAAGTATCCTAAATAAGTTATAGTTAATAGTTATACATATATATAAGATGTTCCAACTTCTTATGCAGAGTATGGTGGTCTAACCTTATGTAAACGAATTCCAATTTTGGAGAATAATTAGAAAATAAAAAACCTGGCCTAGGTTTATAGGTTGTGAATTATTTCTTTAAGCACAGGAAAGTGAATATTTTCAGTCAATTTAACTGTACAGTTTATAACACGGGACCCTTGTAGTAGTTGTGCAAAATGTTTCTTTATAGCATCGACCTTCGAAATATATATTTTAATAGCCAACAAACGAGCAGACGAGCCACCTGATGGTCAATGGTCACCGTCGCCCATGGACATCAGCAAGACCAAAGCTATCACTGATGCGTCGTCGGCCAGGAAATGAGAAGAAGGTTACAAAGAAGGTACTGGCTCTCAAGTTCCCAGCCGGAACACGACAAGTCGTTTGGCGGCTGACTCAAGCAGGAGGGTAGTAGCTGGCCAGGCAGGCTTCACGGAAAGATAATAATACCAGTAATAATATCGATTACTTAATAATAATACTGATAATATAATCCATACGTGAAGCCCTACCACCAAGCAGGCTGGCTTCTGTCGCCTCTTATGACACCCTGTTGTGCCAGCATGGGATTGGGGGAGTATTCTAAGCCGCCGCAATACGGCTAAAATATTTATGTAAGTTTTGTGTTGAAACGTGATTTATAATACAATATAAAAAATGTTGAACATAGTACTTAAACACACGTAGTCATTAATTTTGGTTATCAAAAGTATAGAAAACACTGAAATTAGCAATACAATTTAAAGTTTTACTCGAATCCAATACTCATTAATTAACGTTTAATTTTCTGCCGTCGAGTTTCCAAAGATCTTAAAAAAGTATTAAATAATATGAAATAGAAGAAAAGCAATATTCCTGATGAAGCACACCTTGAAATTAAATCGAGAGTTAATACAACGTAATTGTTTTCGCATAACAAGCGGTTATATTGATTATCGGGACACATTCCTCCAGCCGTTCGATGGCGATTGTAAGTAACCAGTCGTCGCGTTGTTGACCTCACTGACCTACGCCGTCGTTTCTCGTCTTAATATTCGTGTCGCGCATACATTCATCCGGTGTCACGGTCGAAAACAATAAATTTCGAAGTTCATTATCTAAAGCAGATAGTGGAATTAACATGGCTTTACAGATTTTCAATGAAAGGTCCGTCGAGCTAAATTAATATATTTTGTCGTTTGAACACTACAGAACAAGTACTGGGTTTGAGTTCTTCGTAGTCAATGACCATTGCAACCGAGAGCAGCTGAGGGTATTAAAGAGTGACGATCTCTTTAAACTTTATCGCTTACTTAAAATAATGAAATTAAACAAATTATGAAAGGGCATTCCTTAACTAACGTATCGGTACAAAACTGGCTGAACAAACAATGTTGCTATTGTTTCCCAGGTTTATAGCCTGATAAGTATTATAAGCAGAGGATTGTCGACATTTTAATGAAAATTAAAATAATATACAATCTATAGAACTATATAAATCTGTTGAGATTTTCGTGTATGTCTCGAGATAACTCAAAAACGGCTTGACCGATCTTAATGAATATTGGTATGTAGTGAAACGCGTGATTGCGCAGATGATAGGCTATTCACATAAAAATCTATCTATCTATATAAATCTGTAACTGATTTTCTTTCAAACATACTGTAAAGATAAAAAATTATTAACATAATTTTTTATTTTGAATAGCATAGTATAATATGAAACGTTAATTTTGTCTTCTTTCCGTTAACAAACGACCTGTATACAAAAGGAACTTTTGACCCGAGGGTCCAACGTTACACACCGCATTCACTGAACGAGGGCTAAACAGACGTAACAAAAAAGAAAAGTCCTATTCGCCGGGGGAACTAATGAGACAACTGTATGGGAGCGGGGCACGACGACTCGTATAGCACATGCAAAGTCCACGGCCAACGCCCTCACAAAATTAAACAACGCCATTGACAATGAAATTCGAAACGCTAATGAAACAAATAAAGCTACGTGCCTTAAGTTCAAATGAACGGACTTTGCCTAGTGTACATATTATATTTCATATAATACATATAATGCGTATGAAGGGGAAGCAGGAAATGCAAGCGGATTAAGGGTTATAAAAATATATGAAAATGAATCTACTAATATCGAGAAACTAAATACTAATATCGAAAGTGAATAATAGACTTTTAGCATAAATAAATATTATATATTATATTATTATCTATACTACTATACTATATTTTTATAATCCTATATTTCTGTATCGGTCCGTTTGTACATTCCATTTTTTTGTTAAATTTCATGAAAATTTTCGTTTTATGACTTACTGACGTCAATTTGACCATTTTGAAACTTTTTGTCTGTATGACCCGTTATAAATTAAGAACGGCTTACCTTACCGGTGAGAACACAAGATTGCGCAGGTGATAGGCTATATAAACCTTAAGTAAACGTAATGATGTATAATCAAGGCAAAAAACATAAGGTTTTGAATAATCATGTATATAATACTAATTAATTGTTCAACCGGAACGAAGTCGAAGGGGGCCGCTAGTCCATATAATACCGAGACACGCAGAAAGTTTTGCAAAAAGTTTTTATGTATGAGACACTGGTCAGTTATAATTTATTTTAGAATCCCGATTAACTATTAGTTCAAACAGGAACGTTCCAATATCAAAATTTCACTCCACATTTTTACCAGCTAATTTATATTACCGAGTGTCATTGAAAAATTAAGCTGCGTCGGGAACATTTTCTCGTGATTATTTTTTATAATTTCAAATGTCGCCTGGATACCGGAGGAATCGTAGCATAGACTTCATACGGCATTTAACGATTAAGGTCCTTCTAAAGCGACTGTGTACCGCATGAATATATAATGTATATTAATTTAAACGCGGCCGACTAACTTTGAGGGATGAAGAAAGAAGTGGTCGCACTTTGACGGCTCTTTGTTCGTAACCTGTAATTACGAATCTTGGATTTATCAATTCTATTCAGAAACGAAAGGGCAATCAATAGTTTGGGCGTTTCAAAACGAACTAACGCCTACCAAAGTGAAGTTATCCAGAAGCGCGGTTAAGATTTTGATCCTTATTTTTTTCAGTTTTAACTGGGTACTTGATTTGAAAACCTCTATGAAACCAACGTAGTATCAATGCCTAATGGTATACCACTAAATGGTTACCAGAGGTTTACACAGCTGTGAGCAACAAGCGACCGAACACAAGGCTCTGCAGGCTTGTGCTTCACCACGACTATGCACCCATACATTCAGCCCTCAAAACAACCCAAACGACTTCCTGGACAGTACACTGAACAAAATCCTAGGCCATCCTCCTTACAGCCCTGATTTAGCCCCATGACTTCTTTTTAACCCATTAAATAAAAAATCAGATCAAAGGGATACAGATATCGTGCCAGAAAATGCGCTGTCAGAGTTTGAGAAGACTATAGAATAAAATATAATCAAAAAAAACTAAAAACACGCTTTCATAGAAGTATGAACTAAAAAACAAATTACAATTCAAAAATACTAAAGAAATACGCTTTCGTAGCGAACGAATTAAAAAATTTAAAATAATATTAAAATGAACAGTTTGTTATCAAGAGAAAGATAAAGAAAAAGAGAGGGAATTTTCTTTAATTCTGTATACTATAATTTTTTTAACATATTCACAAAAGAAAGTTAGCTTTAACATAAAATAAAAAGCGTGAGATGCTTTCAACAACTGATATCCAGAACCTCACGCTACGTATGAAACTTTGTATAGATGCTGGTGGAGAGTTCTTAGAAACTATTTAATAAAAAAAATAGTTACCCATAAAATATATTTTTTTTTCGCACAAAAAATTAATATCGATATATAAAGATCCTGAACCACCTAATCGATCCAGACGATACACGTGCATTACTTAACTACCACTTTCCTTCTACGAGTAGATTAACCCGTGAAATGTTTTTAGTATTTCAGTCGCAAAGTTGGAAAATCAGTAATTAATTAGACCGCTTCTATCTTGGTCAAAAATGCTTCGATGATGATTTTGGTGTTGCGGACCTACATTTTCGGCGGAGACCTCTTAACATCAACTGGCCTGCATGTTTGTCGGCAATCAACACAATCTGTCTTATACTGTCCGAATCTTATTTATTTTAACACAAACATATGTGTGTCAAAACACTCATTTTATTATAATTATTGTTCAATCGGGGACAAGCAAGAAATTACTGTTATGCAAAATTTCGTCACGGTTCGTTACCATGAGAATTGAACACAATGAGCCTATAATAATTGGCAAATATAAATGTCACAAAATATTCTCAGAAATAATTCAACTCTTTTGTTTATGCAAGTCACTTGTCGAATTTTACAAAATAGAAGTGTAAACTAAGTGAAACCGGGTTAACTTACTTACGGACGAATGATACAGTATTCATGCCAGTCCCGCTAATATTCAGAATTTGCAGCATTGATGTCATATATTTTGTAACAGAGTGTAATAATAATTGTTTATCAGTGATCTTGACTTGACGCTAGTAGTACCGGCGACCAATTAGTGTTCTTCCTATCGTCTTTAATGAATTGTCCTTGCACGAGTCACTGTTGCTTATTATTTAAATACATCGTTAACTTTACGAGAATATTTGTCTTCTTAGTAGATCGATTCTGGGGATATGTTGGAAAAATCTTAAAGATTGTTAATGTCTATTGCCTACTTACGTGACCCACATTGTCGATCCTATGATTTATCTGTCGAATTAAATCGCAATATAAAGGAGATCAATCATCTTTTTACACACAAAACTGAAAGTGACGGCCAGGGAAAACGGTGGTATCATTTTATAGGTAATGCGATCCTGTTAATACTTAAAATGAAATGTTTAAATAATGTTACTATAAACAATTCTCATTTTACAAATATTAAAAAAGGAGTTAATACAAAATCTTATCCCTTTATAACATTTTTTCATGTTGTTAAAATAAATAGAACTTTGTTTTTTATCAATTAAATAATTTACCCTTCATCAACTACATTTCATTTTGGGCTGAAAATTTATTTATTGCAATTCAACAAACTATCATTCATTAATACAAATAGTTTCTTACCTTTAGTCAATTGATAAATTCGGATTGATTCAACTACTTCTCCAACTGGAACGTTACATTGAATGAACAATATACACTTAGTAGACGTAGATCGTAAAAAATACCGCAAATATAGTTCATAACTCAAACCGGTATCGCCGGGCGTGACTTTTGTTTACATTCAAGTGGTGCGATAAAGAAGCCACATGGCGGGGCACATGCTGGTAACATCCACAACGGATAGTTGCCACAACCGTGGCAACGAATTTTGATCTTATAATTAGCTAAGCAACGTGTTCATTCACCATAACTTATTTATAAATGCCAACGTTTCAAACACTTATTGTGTTTATAACCCTGTTTGGTTTTCGCTTAATACATTTTGTCCCTAATTTACAACTGAATTCCAACGGTGTAAGATTAGGTTAATTAGAGATTAATATACCATAACCATCAGATAGTGGCGGGAACCTTGACGATGAATTTTAATCTTAAAATTAACTAAGTATTCATCAAATTATTGTTGGATAAATATATCATAGCTTTAATTAGATTTGTTTTGCGTTTGGTTTATATTTGATTTTATCATAAAGTGTAAACATTTATCATTTTTTCATTTTTTTATTTGTTTTGATTTTATCATAATTTGTGTAAGTGACGACCCCGTAGCCCAGTTGGTAGTGACCCGGCCTGCCGAGCGTGGGGTCCCGGGTTCGATTCCCGGCCGGGACAGATATTTATGTGACAGATAAATGTTTGTTCTCGGGTCATGGGTGTCTGTGATGTGATAATTGTGTATGTCCATGCCACCCGCAACACAGGGAATCCTAGTGCGGGGGTGTGAGTGTGTAAACGTTTATTTATTTTATTTAGTGTACACAAAGTACTGAAGCAGTTACAAAATTACACGACCGCGTGGAAAGTCCCATAATTTTTAAAATACTGACTAACGTGTAGCATGAAATGCATTTATAATGAAGTTTCGAAATCAATTCCGTGGAATTCTGGCCGTACATTATTATTGCACGATGACTAACTGTTCCCACAAAAAGTAAGGAATATTGTCCAAAGTTTGTTAATTGTTAGTTGACAAGGGTCACGAGAGAAAACATTATCAGATCCTAAGATGCCTGTTTATGTTACTTGATAGACAACAAGATAACGTTTATAAAATATACTGTATAAATTTGTTTTTGCACCCATGTTCAACTCTCAACAAACTTCAAATACAACTCCAATAGGGTGCTTTTCAGAATGATATTTTCACACGCGTATTTATTTGTCCATAAGTGGTAACTATAAGGACTGACACAAGGCGCTGCGAGAATGCGAGATGTGTACAAAGAAAGCGTTTTTGCTTAAGTTTTGCACACTGATATTTACGCTTATGCCGAAACGCGACATAATTCGATCGTAAGCGATCTAACGAGCGACCACCATAAACCACAAACGCGGTAGGCAGTGAGACGTCAAGATGGCTCATGAGGATTCCATTGACATAACAGCCTACCAAGACCCGAGAACAAATGTTAATGTTATCATTGTTTATGAACCGTGTATCATATTTGGAACCCATCTTTCGAAATAAGCTACTGGATTATCAAAAGATTGTTACTACCTGTTACTATGTAAACTATCAGCCAACGACTACGAAGGCGACCTATTTAGAAGAGCGCGACCCTCTCCTGGCAAACACTTGAATCAATTTTGGGGCACTAGCTTTTCCTCACGGAACAGAACAGCTTATCTGTTTTATTATTACACGAAATAACGTAGGGCTCATGAGTCATACATTAAATTACACCTTTCGATGGTAATTTCTGAGCGATTTCATAGGCATTTTTTACCTTCATGAAATACTAACCTTTGTTAATATTGTTATTTTTATATAAAATTAGATAATCTAACAGGCAAACAAGTAAACAGAACATCTAAAATATGGTAAGTAAGTATACGGTAATATGGTATAACTAGGGCTGCCAACAATTTTTTGGATGAATATAGTATTTTTTAAAAAAAGCTACAAAACATAAAGTACGCTTCAAAAAATATAGTATTTTGATAGGGAAAAATAAAAAAATAGACTAAGTTATATTTTTTACTCATTTTTTTTATAAAAACTATATTTTTTTGCACTTCTTGCATTCTTTAACAATTCCTTATCTTCAATCAAACTGGCATAAGCTTTATCGCTGCCAATTTTTAAATTAATACAAAACAAAAGTTCATTTTTTATTAAAGATATACTTTCCTCTGTTTCTGTTTTTTTTATTTTTATTAGTTTTAGTGTTGCAAAATATAAACATTGATCTATTGTACTGAAATATAGTATTTTCTCGTACTATTTATTTTTTCAACAGTATAGAGTATGGAGTCCCGAAATACAATACAATATTACATATTATAGTACGGTTGGCAACCTTAGGTACAACCCTCAGCAATAACTGCGAAAAATGAACCGCAAAGAAAATGTCTGGGGACAAATTTTCTAAAATATCAATGCCAATATTACAGCCTTATTATTGTCTTCAGACCACGAAGAAGTGCTTATGCGCGCCTTGGGACTCATGAATCGTCGGACCGGCCTAAAGAAGATTTTTCAAGCATATACCCCTACGCCATAGCGCAATCCACATTACGCAGCGTTAAATATCAAAGTAATACGAACATTTTTTATGAATACGGCATGGTTATGCCATCGCGTTATCGGATGACACCGTACAATTTACCTTTACTAGGTATATCAATCAATACTGGTATAAAATTAGGTGCTCTGTATGTTTTTTGTGTATAGCAACAATTCATAAAACTTAAGGGGCCTAGTAAGTTCATAATCTTCATTTCTGTATCGCGATAACATACTTTCGTACAATACCTCCTAAAATAATCCACCTAATAAACAGAACGGAACCGGAAATTCTCATTTGATACACGCAAATTCGCTAGCAAATTGTAGTAAGACATCTATATTTGATTATTTTTTTATGAAAAAAAAGCCAACAAATGGACATCATGGACATCATGTTGGTATGTGATCGTAGGCGTTCTATATCCTTATCTGCATAATACAAAAGGCATCGACTGACACGCTACGGGCTTGAAAGGAAACCGAAACCCCGCATTTATTATCTATACTAAAATTATTAAGTGTGCGAATTTTGCGAGTTTGTGTGTGTGCGGTACGTCAAATATTTGTAAAAAAAAAATGTAAATTAAAAGGTACATTATTCCGGCACGACAGAGGCTATATATATGTGTGTGTGTTTATATATAATTGTTCCATTCTAATAAAAAAAAATGCGTAAAGCACGCATAACGGGAGCGGGTTGCTAGTTTATGATAAATAAAGTTTTATTATATGTTCTTTCATAAAATACGAAACACGTTACGAAAGTACACACGTACGTGTCATGTCACGAAAGTAGGTAATGAAAATAACAAATATATTTCTACTAAAAACTTCAACTTCATATCCCTACTTTACATATCAACATTCAACGCTGCCATAAAAGCCATGCTGAAGTCGTTAAACTGAAGTTCACACATTCGTTGCGAATAAACTTTAAAGCGGATAGCGTTCTACTCTTAAGTGATGAGTTCATGACAGATGACTCAATACAAATTGTTCGATGTGAGTTTACATGACGCGTCAGAATAAGTAAAAACCAGTTACATCCGTTTTAAACCCGATACGCCCGGATGGACCACATCGAAAGTTTATTGTTGGTAAAAATCAACTAAAAAGAACGAATGTTTTAACATCAGCATCTGGACGATGTTCCATAACATCACTGAAGTTTTATGAAGAAAAAAAATCTTCCATCTTATACGGTGACGTAAATCTATAGTTACAGTAAAACTAATGGAGCCGAAATAGTAGGTAACTTAAATAGGTTTTGCAAATTATATTTTATGTAAACTTTATTATGAAATATGAATGAATGTCTTATTATGAAATATGTATGTCTATATATGCGAATATAACGTGAAAATCATTCAACAGATTAATATTATACTTAACATGTTTTTGTAACTTATACTAGTAGTCGTAATTTAGGAGAGTATACTGGATCTGTTCCTACAGCGTAGGTATAATAGACTATGAAAGTTAAATAGGCTAAAGTTACGACCGCGTTTGTGCTGCTATTGCAGTGAATATGTATCTAATTTTATAGTATATTATAAAATATTTATATACATAATTAGATACATATGTACTGGTAATTGGCAAAATAGCAGATCAACTGTCTTATTACCTATCTCATCTAGTAATACAAATATGTATACAACATAAAATCAGAATTATCATAAAACTGAGAATAACAATTTGATTAATAGTAAGTGGGAAGTTTTAGTTTCGGCGAACATTATGAAACCAACTTTGTTCGCAGCGAGTAGTAAACTATTAAATGATAGCCGCAAAACATTCGTTTATGTGAATATCGCCGAAGCTATGCCCGAAGGTCAAGGCACCTCACGAGCGCTATTCCCGGACGACGTTATAATTGCCAGTAGATACTGTACAACACGTTATGTACGCTGAGCGTCTAAGAGCTCATGCAGTCGATGACCGCGCGGTCTTACCCGCCACCCCGGCAAGGTCAAGGCACCTCCCTGTCTTGGTGCCAGCTATTCCGAGACTGCACGCACGATGCTTTTTGTGTCATTGCTCAGATGAAATACAACCACTTGAAACGAGCAAGAGATCGGAAATAATTATGGATGAAAAGGTTAGGAGAAGAGTCCTGACCACTGTGATATGACAAAAAAATTATAATATGCTATTCTAGTAAACAAGGACTGAGTAGGTATGTTACTGAAAATACCAGGCCGTACAATATATATAATATTGTATTGTTGACGATACTAAATGCGTGCGCAAACTTTAAATTACGTTGGAAGTACGCCAATATTTATTTAAAAAATATTATTACACAATAATTAAAATTAAAGGTATAAACATGAATTAATTTAAATTTAACCATTAAATTAAAATGTTAATGTTATATAACACTAACATTTAATATATTTGCTACAAATATTAACCCCCAATATGTGCCTCTAGCGACTGAAGTATAAATATAACCAACTATTTTGGTTTTTGTTTACAGTCTAAAAATATAAGCGAGTTGATGTTTGGTTCATACAAACTCTTAACTCCCCTAAAATACCAGCGCAATTCAAATTTGGGTACTGATTTTTAAAAACAATAAAATGAGCTTCGTCATAACATTCTTTGACCAACAAATTAAGAGCGTAAATTATATGGTAGCAATGTTCATATTAACATATCTACTAGTACAATGTCAAATAGAACTCTTTTAAAATGACCGCGTTATTGCGTCAATGCGTCGTTCTTAATTACAAATTCATGTTATACATGAACTAACTTTATAAGTACATGTTAGAACAAGAACTAACTTGTAAAGTTAGTGCTTCTACTTCAATTCCGTGTAATCATGTAATGGTCAAACTGGCAAACTGACAACGTTGTAATATACAGTAAGCTCATTAGCTTAGAACCCTTGCTTTGAATATAAATAATTATAATAGTATGACAGACGTTACGTTTGACTGACTCAAGTTACATTTACTCGTAGATCGCTGAGACTGAATTATTGGCGGTTCGTACTACACCATCTCCGACGGTCTTCAGTGATGCCCAAACCGATATATGAAACCAACCAGGTCAAAGGGTTCCGTCGTTTCCGTGACACTCTTGTTTCTTACCTTTCATACGTTACTAGTTACTAACATATTAGGCGTCTTAACAGAATGGGCTTAATAGTTACTCAATAACGTTTTCCCTCATTATAAATAAGTATCCTTTTCCCATCATCATTAATGCGGTAAGCAAGAGCATATACGTTTCAATATAAAATATAGAAATAATATATAACGCAATATCACATACGCACCTAACGACAGCGATTAGGTACGGTTCTCATTTAAACAATGGTAATTATATAACATTCTCCATTCAAATAATAACTATATAATTCAAATAATGGGAACAGCAACATGCACAATGGGTCATGGGAGGACGTCGTGACGCAGTAGCTAATACGGCTAATTGCAGAGTATGGCGTTAACTGGCGTAAGGTCAAGTATACGTTAAGCGGCAGTTTAAATATTAGCACGACACGGATTGCTGATTAGTCGAGCAACAGTTCGCTTATGTAACGTGTGTATATGTTTTCCGTGTAGCATTAATAAATCTCATAAGTGGCATATTTATATCTGGGTACTGAATCAACGGTATCGACTTTCAACATCTACATATGTACAGTTATAATATTACGATCATTAAAGTTCCATATACGTATCAAATACATGACTATTCAAAATTAATTGAGAAAAATCAGCTGGTTTCCGAGATGTTGCCGATAGGAACAATAAAATTTACATATAATGATGTACAAATTGCAGCCGCATCTAACATAGATATGAGACTGATTTTTTTAAACTGCACTACCTGATCTTTTAAATAATGATAGATAACAAATAATGTAATGTCAACTTATTTATTAGTCCATACATGAGATCGTATTTTTCTAAAACACAGAAATACATATATTTGATAACAACTGCATAGCATATGTTTATGTACTATGTTACATACATCATTATCTCATAATAGCGGAGTCTGCAACTTTAGTAGTAATGCACGGTTTAAGCGTGTACTACTTCAAACTGCGAACATTTATTTAAACACGTAAACCAATACCAAAGTAATAAAGAATTTGAATTGTATCCGTTTCAGTAAAATTTGCAAGACCGTACAAAGTCCATCGTCCGACCGGACAGGTTTAACGTTTATAAAATTTTGGCATCGTCAGTGATTGCTTGAAATTCAGATTGGTCGGCGAGAATTTCCCCGTGCCAATCGCAATGCGGATACCATTGGCATTCTCTCGTTATCACAACAAGGCTGTCTGTCATCTGCGTCACTCTCGAGCAAAGCGCTGTCGCAGTCATTGAGGACCTCAACGAAAATATTAAAAAATTGTCCGAATAACCCAAATATGGTATTGTGCAACTAGTAATTCAAACCTTTTCACAATAATAACAATTACAACAAGTTTATAAGAACGCATGCGAAACCATGAATCCTTAAAACGACTCGATTCGTAATTAAAATCACTAAAACTAGAATTAAATGAAAAAAAAAACATCGACCCTATTTTATAATCACAATATTGGTGACGTATCCAGAATAATGAATTCTGTTTGATTAACAAATACTGTACTAAACTGTAAAGTCACGATTTCATACACAAAAAAAATGTGAGTTTTGTTTCAAGCTTATTGTTATTATACGCATGTTCCATTTACTGTTTGCACCAGAAACGGTGGTCTGAACACAAAGCTATGTATATGTTTCAATGCATATTCAAAACAAACGGGACAAAGAGGTATGACGAGTGGCGTCACGCACGGTCAGTCTCTTTACGCGGGCAGGTAGTTATTGTTATCATTAATACTTGTACCTACATGATTATTAAACGACCACAGTGAAATAATCGAACCAACATTGTACAACACGTATTTATATATATGGTGCATTAATTATACGAGAAAATATGAAACTACAGAAATATGCCATCATAATTAAAATATTACAGATCAAACATAGATTTATGTGATTGAGTTTTTAAAGAGTATTTCAGTCTTTGAAATATCTACACAAACGAAATACATATCCTTGCAATCTCAAGTGCATATTAAGGCTAGAAAGTGATACTTAGCGTATTTGTTTTATGTTCTGTTCTAATTTAATGTCGGTTAATATGTATTTACCGTACATAAAGTCAAGTAACGGTTTTTATAAATTTATTCTTATTATTTATTGCAAATATTTACAGTAAAGCTCAAAATTAACGAAGAACAAATATTGCTATTACCATGTAAATATTTAATATTTCATGGCACAACACTGAATGCGTAATCGATACGATACAACAAGTGAACCAATTTGCACTTGAAATAATTAGTGTGTTACATATATTATTTTTCAGTTTCCTTCGCCATCTTTTCTCCTTAATGTTAAAGCACCTTTTTGAAACGGTACGAACAAAAAATTACGTGCATAAGTGTATTTACAGAATACCTGAACGATTATATGAGTTTGGATCTGAATTTCAATAAAACGCATCAGTCGACAACATCATTATAAAGAAAACACGGCACGGGCTTCGGCTAAATAAAACGGATCTAAGTAATAACATTACTTAACCAGGTCAACAGGGCAGTTGGAGCGTATAGCAGAACATGCAAGGATTATGAGAAATCCCCGTTCCAACCTTTTATACCAAAGCTGCACTTACTCGTTACTTCTACAAAGTGTTTAGCACCAAATTAAATTCTAACATGCATTTCACTTATAACATACATTAAATAAACTGCCTAACAAACATGTGGCAATATATTTAAATCATTCCCGTTTTTACACGTTGAATTTATTATAAATTTGACTACACCACCGCCTATCGGATGCATGTATAGCTGTGAAGAATCTTCACGAAAACACAATATTGTTTGAATGTGAACTCAATCGATCAGTAATTCCTGTGGTACACGATCTCCATATACACATGTTTAAAATGATTTATTTATTAATTTAACCTTCATCGACCAAAATAATTTTTATTGTGGTACAAAAGGCGAGCTTAATGCATTCTCTACCAACGATCCCCGACACAAAAAAATATCTCTAAAACTAGTAGCAAAGAACTAATGATTTTCAAACGGTTGAAAAGACCCTGGAATTATAGCTAATAAAACTCTCGATTAAATCGCTTTTCAAACAAAACAAGTTGAATCAAAATCGGTTCATCCATTTAGGAGCACCTCTGAAATTAAACTTTAATTAACATTTCATTAAACACCTCTGTTTGCTTCGAGAGTTAAAAGGACACGTCAATATAAATAAAAAAATTATAATAATTGGACGCCTAATAATGTACTTTAAGTGCTTTAGTAATATGTACTATAGTGAATGCATGTTACATTACAATATAATTTGATGCAACGCACTTTAAGTCTAGTTTAAATTCAATACCTAAATTAGGTTCTATTTTATACATGTTATTTATGTAAGGCATAAGTCGATCATTTAATTCTAGAGCAATCTAACATAATAAACAGTCATCAAAAAGCTAAGCCACGACACCGCAGTCCTCACACTGATATGAACAATCTCTCAGAAGGCAATTTGCAAACGGTGCTTGCGTTTAGCAGCTTTCAATGCAAATGTCCTACACCTTACTATTCGTGGAGGCAAACATTCATATTTGTGTGCCAATTGTACATGTGTAAGGCAATATAAAGCATACTTATTATTCAAAGGGAGTGCCTAGTAAAGGAGACTGTGAGTCACACGTGGTGACCGCAATCAATGCGGTTACTCACATACGAGTATAATATGCTTTGATACGACATACCGAATTCTCAAACGAATGCAGTATTTTACAAACGGCACTGCACTTGCTCATACTTACAATCATACATACATATAATAAATTTGTAACTGAGCGCTATCTGTACATTAACCCAAAACAATACATACATAGAACTCAAAACAATAGTTGTTAGAATTTTTGTCTATTTGTCCGTGCGTTTGTTCGCGCTAATCTCAGAAACGGCCTAACCGATTTCGTTCTGGTTTTCACTTATGTATGGCAGTAAGCGTCACTGAACATTTAAAGTTCGTTTTATTACAATCCGTCCGTAAATAAAAACGTTATAAAGAGATAAACGCAATCCTAAAACAATGGAAGGCGAAGGTGTGTGTGTGAAAGTTTATTTTATTTTAATGGAAGGCAATTTCTTAGCGTAAGGCGTAAATTTCTGAAGCGAAGCGAGCGCGGCTTGCTAGGTTTAAATATAATCGATAATGTGTCTAAATGACGTTTGATAGGTGGCGCTGGGTCCTAGTTGTTTATAATTCCCAACGATTCATTTTAAAACACACTATAGATCAATCTCTCTTGGGTCAGTTGGTGAGTACGTTAAATACGTTAAGATCTATCGTTTCCAATAGGCATATCGATCGAATAATTCTTACATCATTTGTATTGTAGAACATTTAGCTCCACTCCAAAAAACAAAAATCTGTGCAGCGTCACAACCAACTGTGCATTTAGGAATCGCAGTGACTGTATATGAATCTTTATTTTAAATTAAGAATCATGAATGTCAATCAAATTTATTTTATTGCACTGCAGTTTCAAACTTCGAAGCGAAGCGAATAACTAGTAGGCATCCTGTTCTAGTAAAAAAATATGATACGGTTGTAAATAACACCCCATGAGCGAATTCTCAATGAACCTCACAGTGTAAGTGCCACAATAGAATTGTAAGACCAATTTTACTTAATTAACTTCTGTCCACCGTTTGTTTATCAGGCGTCGCAAATGTATAATTAGGGCACGCAAACATTCCTTTTTTCAAGTAAAGTATTGTCGTATGTGTGACAATGTAGACAACACCGTATTATATACGACCCCGTAACCCAGTTGGTAGTGACCCTGCCTGCCGAGCGTGGGGTCCCGGGTTCGATTCCCGGCCGGGGCAGATATTTATGTGACAGATAAATGTTTGTTCTCGGATCATGGGTGTTTGTGATGTGATAATTGTGTATGTCCATGCCACCCGCAACACAGGGAATCCTAGTGCGGGGGTGTGATTGTGTAAACGTTTATTTATTTATTATTTATTATATTGTTTAGTCAACTCTAAAAATGAATTTCATACACAGGATTCTCATTAAATTCTTTCGAATTGGTATAAAAAATGCGATTGAAATTTAGAATGGTTAATGAAGTTTAAAATTCAAGGAATTGACGATATTTTCGATTTGTGTTTACGACCGTTACAGTGTTCGAGTGTTACAGTTGTTGAATAATTAGAAATACAATTTTTAAAATGATAGTACACTGAATAAACGATGTAAACGACGTAAAATTCAATAAATGGTTTTAATTACGAAAAGCACACAGGTATAACAGATTTTTTACTTGTACCGTTAAGGTTCTGTTAAAACTATATTACACTTTTTGTATTGACACACATAAATTTTTTTTATAAAATTAATTTAACTTCATTAAAAAAGACAATGTTCGTTAAGGAATACCTACTGTTGTGCGCCAAAATATTGTCCGTTTTTAGTCTTAATAGAATTCAATCGACTAAACAACTATAATGAATGTTTTCGAACACAAAAATATAATACTAACAACCAACTACATACCAAGAGACAGTAATCACAGTTGACTGTTTCGAGTAGTACAGTAATTGAACAAAAATACCCGTACATTGACAACAGTACCACACGTACCAAATATAGTAAATAAGTCGGAGAACAAAAAAATATTTGTTAAATAAACGTGTATACCAGTCAGGAACGAATCCAGGATTCGTCCGTTAGATGGATAGGGTATGTGCTATGTAAGTAAAATATTATTTATATTGCAAATCTAATATCAGTAATGCTTTTGTCAGTAGTGATATAAAATCCTACGCATGATACCATGGCTACTACAATAAGATGCTTTGTACCTATCACGCATTAGATTAAACGCATTAAAATACACAGGTATATATGTAAATCAACAATGTAATTGGTAATCACGACAATAACAGCGATTTGCATACAAATACGGGGTGGAGTATGAGCTCATCTACATATAAATAAAGCCCTGACGCACTCAAGTTCAACATTGAGCCCAAAATGGATTGACCTTGAAACATTAAAATCAGACACAATTTTTTGCGATTAATAGAATATGCTAAAAACAAGATGTTTCTAGCAGCTCCATGTTTCGGTTAGAGTCGAAATCGTTGACGCTTAGAATTGAGACATTGTATTTTTTATTTTATTACACCTAACAACCAATAGAACTACAGTCGCAATTGACATGGAATATAAGTGTCCATAGTTATATAAAGTTATATATAACTACATATATACAGCCTTGGCCAAAAGTATTAGGCACCCTACAACTTGCTGCATATTTCGGGTATAAAAAAAATAAAACTAGTTTTGGTTGTTTCATAATTTTATTTCCTTAATAAATATTAAAAAAAACTAATACTTTGTTGGACCACCCTTGGCTTTTATTACAGCAGCAACTCTCTGAGGCATGCTGCGTACAAGTTTAAGGCACACGTCTGGGGATATTGCATCCCATTCTTGTACCAACGCGTTTTTTAATGTAGCTTTGGATGTTATGCTGTGCTCTTTGATTTTGCGTTTTAAAACACCCCATAAATGCTCTATTGGATTCAAATCCGGAGACTGGGCAGGCCAATCCAACAAGTCAATACTGTTATCAACAAACCAACGCATCGTGGTCGCTGATTTATGGCAAGGCGCATTATCTTGCTGGAATAAAACGCCATTTGAATTTGTGTCGCCAAAAATTCTTGAAATTGAAGGCACTAATGCTGTTTCTAGTACATTAATGTACTTTTCACTATTCATACGACCTTCGCATATGAACATTTCGCCGACACCATCCGCAGCCATGCAGCCCCAAATCATAATGCTGCCTCCGCCGTGTTTTATGGTCGGCACTACACAATCTGGGTGATATTCTTCGCCTTTCCGTCGCCTCACAAACGTCACACCTGGCGTTCCAAATACCTGTAAAGTACAAAAAAATTGCACACATTAAAAAAGTTTATACCATTTTAATTTGAAGAGTACTACAAAATTTATCATTGTAATTGTGTAATAAAATAATTAATAAAACTAACCTCGAAGTTGGATTCGTCAGACCAGAGAACGTTAAACCAATCCGTCTCTGTCAAATGTTGATGTCTCAGAGCCCAATCAAGCCGTTTTTTTTTGTTCGCTTCTGAAAGCCACGGCTTCTTCCTGGCTTTGCAGCCCTTTAAGCCTGCTTCTACTAGCCGCCTTCTAGCCGTTCGAGCGCTGATCGGCTTTCCGGACTCTTCAGTTAAAGACGCAGCTAGCTCCGAAGAAGTTTTTTTCTGTCTTTCAAAGACTCACGGATAAGTTTCCTGTCCTCACGGCTTGTAGTAACTCGTTTTCTGCCGGTTTTTGGTTTATTTGCGTGAGTGCCGGTCTCCGCAAACCGTTTGATAGCGGATTGTACTGCGCATCGCGAACATTTTACTAAGTTCGCAATTTCTTTTTGCGACTTTCCTTGCTCGTGTAAAACCTGGATTCTCACACGATTTTCGAAACTAATTTCGTATTGTTTTGGCATTTTTAGTTCAGTATTTTTTCAATTTAATCACGAAACCACAAATGTACGATCTTTACACTATGATTTCCAAATGCAGACTGACCGAATATTACAAATAAACGACCAAGAAAAAACGAATATTTTATTATTGATGCACCAGATGTTTTATGACCACCAAATATGCGGCCCATTTGTTTTAAATAGCGTGTCATTATACCGGTAATCCTTTAAAAAAAGAATATTACTCGTTGTTCACCTAGCACAGATGTGCAGTAACTTTATTGGGGGTGAATAATACTTTTGGCCAAGGCTGTATATATATATAATAAAATTATTATAAAATTAATTAACAATAGCTGGGTTGTCGTTTACTGTATACGCGATAAGCCTATATCCTCCGTTGTGTGAATCACAATGCGTGTAGGTAGGTTGGGTTTTCAGAACAGAAATATTGTTTCCGTACGATAAATAACAAATCGAGCGCGGCCGCGATAAAGCGATAAGCGTGAGAATAAATATTTTAACTACAAGACATAAAATTACAGTGGTGTTTATACAAACATTTACAAGTTATCAAAGGTCAAAAACCAAGATTTACGCAGACACAAACAAAAGTGCAAACCAAATGAACCCACCCACATCACAACAGAAATCGTGCCCTAAAAATAAATCATGCTCAGTTGTTGAAAACACATTGATCCTTAGAAATTTAGTACAATTTTCATTTGTCCGATCGCAACAATAACGTAAGGAGAAATTTCACTGAATCTTGCGTAGTAATTCGTATCGCGTGGATTCAAAAAGCGTGATCGATCCAGAACATTTGGACGAGCGCCAAGTGTAGTTTCCAGCAGAGCGTGCTCAACGGTAAACCAACTGTCGATGATATTAAGTTTGTTAATTATATGTACATATACAGACCATTCTAGTGACGTTGGTAAGGTCCCAGGCGGACCTCGTCTTGCCACGCGATTGCGTGCCATCTTTGCGTCGGCCCAGCGAGCCGTAACTCGCCGGGACACCATTTTCTTCGCGTTTACGTCTTCCACCTCGCCTCAACGACGAGAACCAATTCGACACGGACCCTCGACGCTCCTCTTCGGTGGCCACGGGCCCGTTCTTGATAAACATTACTCCACTAGCGCTAACACACTGCGTACATCACACTCACACAGCGGCCAGATCCGCACGGACACCGATATTAGTGAAGCTTAAATCACAAAACACCTACAAGCCCAAAACACAAATTACTATAAAGACGGCAAGATAACAAAGCAAAAAATAAGTGGAAAACTGCATGACTACACGTCGGCGATAACGTACGTCGGGCACCTACATCACGGTCACGTTGTTGCCAAAATAGAGAAGGTGAAACTATACGACATGGGCTTTTGTTTTGCGGTGCATAAAAAGCGGCATCGTTGATTGTGGACACACCTGATCGTAGTCGTCATCATAGGTGCGCGCGGCGCGGGCGCATCGCATCAGCACAGGCCACCAAAGCGCTCCGCACAGTAGGCGAACATGCAAACACATGGCGCGCCATACACTTCCCGCTAAGGAACACACTCGACTGAAGAGAGGCGCGAGCGCCGCCGGAGCTTGGCACCGTGACAACTAAGTGTACGTAGTTTCCTTATCTTTCTACACGTCGTCGATTTTTACGACAAACACCTGATTCGCTGAATTAATTTGTACACTTTAACAAATTCCTTTAGTTTTTCTTTAATATGTTAAACTTACATAATTGAAAATTAGGTTATGATCTGTTGAAGGACTATGAATAATAACAAATTATATTCTATGTTTAAAAAATTATTAATATCGTCCAATATCGTCGTTTGAATATTTGGAAGATATGTATAACTAAACAAAAACAAGAAGTATAATGGGTTTGTAACGTTCCTATCTGACATCGGGATTGTTATCAATTCTGGCGGAAACGCTCAGAGGAAGCGTGATAAAATTAATGAATCGCGACCATTGTCCAGTTTCAGGGAATTCCACGGCCGTTTAAAAATTAACTTTGCAGCGACCTCCCATACCGACTTTAAAAAGTTTTTGTCCATAATGGAATCCGGTGAATCATACATGACGTTACAATCATTGTATTCGATTGATTTAAATAAATTATAGCTGATATGTAGCCTAATTAGACTTAAACATTAACCTTTTCGAAGTATTCGTGCCAATTTTTCAATCTAGTCTAGCCGCGTAGTATAACTTGTAATATTTATTTATTAGAAGTATCCAATTAACACAAGACCAATTCCACACAAATATTTAAATCGTCATTATTTTTTTTTTCTACTAAAAAACTAGTTTACGGTACTCACATAATTGATAAGATAGTATATTGACATTATGCGTAAAATTATTAGTAGTTAAAATATTTCTTTCATGCAATTAAAATTTAGTACTGTTTCAAATGTTCGAGCCATACTTAAATCAATAAACATAAAATAATTTTTATAACCATCATGTTTTACATTATGTTCAACGTGATTTTTTACTAAATTAATTTACAAGTTCTGTATTATATTTAAATTAACTTCTAACTTATATTTTACCACAAGTAGTAATTCGGAATTTTCTAAGTTATCAAGGGCAAAGATAAATTGGGTAGCCATATTGTCAACAATGTAAGGAACTGTATAAAGAGACACAATGAGTCATAGGCCTGTAATTAGGTAATGATCCTCATTATTCTTAGAGAATGCATTATATCCACTAAGGAATTAAAACTTTTGAAGCTCAATGCTTAATGCTTATAAGAGGAATACAGAAGCTGAGATTGAATTTGAAGTAATATCGCATTAATTTTGATTCTATAATTAAGAATTTAATGTAATTAGATATAATATACGTGTGTTTATATTACTGAAGTTGTAGAATTCAAGAACATAAGTACTTAATCAATGTGAACTTGTACGTAACATAAATCCTCCAAAATGTAAGAACATTACAAAGATATTTTTAAACATTTTCCAGATACATAATACAGAATTAATTAACAATATATATAATTACGTAATTAATAATGAGTAATAATAAACATTCCAACGTCCAACGGTAGTCATAGCAATTTCCACTTATTTATCTTATCACTTGGAAACTTACAATTGATTGAACTTTTCACACTTCGCAACTATGGATTAACCTTTTTTTTTCAATACAATCACTTTCGCACTCAGGATTGTTTTGCGGCTCACAAACGAAACATACGCATAACGCGTATAATATCAATATGCACAGACGGCGTCCCCGTCACGACCCTACGACGGCCTGCCAGTAACTGAATGTCGCGTTGTACTAACACTACATGCCTCTCTCTCAGTTGTAGTAAACTCTGCATTGAGGGCTTACGTCACGGTGGACAGTACAATGTTTTGAATGAAAGGAGGGGCATACTATCAATTTCCATTCCTAAATGCATTCGGGATTACGACGCCCGCATCAAAAGCGCAATCCAATGAGGAACGTGGTTTTAGTTGTGAATGAACCCGCTGTTATAATTGCGCTGGAAGTGCCTCTTGCGGTGTATTGGTCGTTTCTCACGGTTGTCTCGTTAAAATCCTTATTACTCGACATCACTGCCGTCTATTTTTGTAGTCCACTGTATATCTCTCCTACATTTTTACGATGTTACTAAAAGATCGCGGGTATAGACTGGAGGGCTCACATTACAACATAAGTATTTCCTGCACGCATGGCATACTTGATATGTCAAGACTGAAATATTTTCTTATGAGATACATATACGACAAATACTTATAGAGTATATACCTACCTATATCCCTTAGTGAACACCATCTCCACCTTGATATCTTTCGTGCGATTTTGGGAAATATTCGACTATATGTTTTGTAAATTACTACCATAATATTATATATAAAAGTACTTTACAGTCTCAAGTTTCAAAACCTATTTAGCCTTTATATAAGAATTAAATGAAATCGGCAATCTTTTATTCATTTATTGTTATAATAAAGATGGACTATGGTTAGGAAGGTGAAGATTGTGGTTTACAAGACATAGGTCTATAATTTCATGAAGACTTAAGACTGTGAGATAAACATTGTCCTGGCAATCAAACTAAGCCTGCTGCGTCTGATAAACAGTGACAAAACCAGAGTTATGTACAAATGAGTTAAAAATGTCAACCCAATTATTTTGGTTAAGATACATAATATCCCCCTTCTCCCCCCGCACATATAATTACATTAATATGCAACATACGAATGTACAAAGGTATGTCCATACGGAACCTTGTCGCAACGGCGACACACATAAGGGTCCTTCAGAAACCAGCAAGACTAAGAGTAAAATTAAAAAATGTTTAAGAAATTTATAATTCATTAATTGTCAGACTGAAGTAGATTATAATCCCAATGACATTGTTATGAACTGTGGCTATATCTTATTATAACAGGATAACAGAATCAAGCCATCACCGTCACAACTTGAACCTACCATTAGGACCTACTGATTTCCTTCTGCCGCTCTCAAAATACTTACAGCGAGACTTAAGAATTATAAAGTATGTAAGAATTGAAACAACTAACTACATTTATCATGTTTTTAGAAAGTTGTTAAATTTGCTAGTTTGTTTTAATCAAAGAAAATTATATATTTTTTTTTTCCAATGCTAATGAAGGCTACAGTTTACCTGGCCTACAGTTTATTCATGCCCAAATTGTTTTCAAGGAAGATAAACTATACAAAATTCAAAGACATTTAATCATAAAGTCGTTCATATTCTATGAAATAAAAATTTTGATCATGATGCAATTAAATAAAAAAATGTATGTATCAGATGAAAAGTATATTGAAAAATTAAGTAAATTAAGTATAGTGATACATAATTACAAACCTACTTCCATTTTAAAGAGCATGTATTATAAAGTACCCATAGAAGTACCAAAGTAAGCAAATGTAATTATATTCTTCAAAAACCAAACAAATCAAAATCAGACTTAGGTGTCGTGATAGGGTTTATAGGTGAGTGTACTGAAGAATAGTTTCTGTTTCTACAACATGTATTTTGTATAAAAATGTTTTTAGTCCTTGAGGACTACAACAACTTGATAAAAGTAATTTAACTGCAAGATATTTGACCAACCATAACATACTATAGAATTGAAAACTGTAAGTGTAGTATTAGTTTTGTATGTATATTGTTATTAATTTTAAATTAACTCACCCATACCTAAAATTGGCCTTTATTTTGGAATACAAAAACCATTATAAGTAATCAATTTACTAGTTATTTTATTAAAAATCTCTTGCTAACCAT
The DNA here is from genome assembly GCA_003671415.1 of Megathymus violae. Classification (NCBI taxonomy): domain Eukaryota; kingdom Metazoa; phylum Arthropoda; class Insecta; order Lepidoptera; family Hesperiidae; genus Megathymus; species Megathymus violae. The sequence goes on along the minus strand of PDGT01000024.1, from coordinate 3,359,414 downwards.
TTTATTTAAATGTGTAAGTTTACTTGTATATTACATATAAAAAAGGTTAGAGCAACAAATTCAGAGAATAGTATCTAAATTTATTTTGTAAAGTTGGCATGAACATCCTTAAAGGTTTGAATTACAGTATTGAAGGCAATCAAATCAACCATTGAAAAATAACCAATTCATATTTCTTGTATTTATATAGACAATCGGTAATAATATAATGTTCAACAAAAACTAATAGTATTACCATAAAGTCTCTTTCTGTCAACGTTTCAATGTGGATGAGGCACCAATTAAAAGTTTCTGACAAGTGTTAATATGTTAAAAAACACTTACCTGTATTTCCAAAAGCAATTCCGTTTTCCGACGTCTTATATCAATTAAAGTCTTTTGCTGCTCTGGTGTCAACTCTGAAATAACAGAATTCTGAAGCTGTTACCATAAAAAGGAATGAATCAACTTGCCATTGAGGTCAAGATTATGATTCTTGTATTAAAAATTAATTAGAATTACCGGTGTGAGTAAAGGGGTCTGCATGATTCGTAGCCACATTACTTCCTCCGATCGACAAATTTTCAAATTCACTTATCATTTCTTATTTTAACTGTATAAACAATAAACAAACGTTTACATCGTTATAACTGCCTGACGGCCATATTTATTTACAACTATCTATGTGTATCTACAATGATCTACGTACAGATTAGTAAGACAAACTACATAGATATTGTACTTGGTTATAGCCCATAAAGTTATAGGTATAACACTCCCTAGTCTGTATCTACATAGAGCTTATTGGGCTATACAATAATTATTTGCGTGTCCGTAATGTGATATGATGCGAATACTCACGAAGTCTAGTAATTACATTGATAGATTAATATGTATTCTAACGTGTTGTGACGAAGAGTTCCCACGTGTTGTTATTTTAGAAAATGGTGGAAGAAATACCACGTATAGCGTAGTGTATATTATATCATAATAAGAAACAAATAGTGTAAAATGCTTAAAGTGCATAAGGGTTTTGAAATATTCAATACTTGAAGATAGGAAATTCCATAAGTAGGAAGCTAATATTGTGCATGACTTTTAATAAAATGTAGTTATATGAGGACAAGTACGAAATTTTTATGATGCCTGCCCGCCATGGTTTATTTATTTACATATACAAGCGTTTGTAGGCATTTACATATCAAACGTATTTATTTAGTTGTGAGATATTAAATTAGTTTCTTGATACCAACATTAGATGGCAGGTTACCACAGACAAAATAATGGGAAATGCTTAATAAAGAAAAACATATTTTAATAATGTTTTACAATTTTTTTTAAGAATTATAACTAAATTAATAGTTTTTAAGAAAATCTTTCATTTAATCTCTATAAATTATGTCAGACTAAAATTATAAAATAAAAGACTGATGAATATTATTAAAATATTGACTAGGAATTTTTATATCTGTACTAATTTAAGATGAGAGTGTGAATTTTGTGAGTTTGTGTATATACGGAGGGTAATCTCCATGACCGCGGCATTATTTGACAATCTTTATAATAATTTAAGCACCAAGTATAATTAATTATTTTATGTATTATAATGTATATATATTGAATATAAGTATTTATTGTATTGCATTATATCTCCACGCACACACACACACACACACACACACTCAAACACATGCAAGTACTCGCAAAAGCACATTACACAAACCTTGATGACAGCCGTATATTATTTTTGTAAAAAAAAATTTAAATCCGTAATTGGCTTTAAGTATAACTTTAAGATGTATGAGCTATTATTTGATTAAGAGCTGTGGATTTTGTTAAAATAAATAAATAAATAAGATACAGTAGTGCACTTTTGTTATTTATACGTTTTTGTTGTTTAACCGGCTAAAGGTTTCCTAAAATTGGACATAGGTTAGGAAATATAAGAATGTGATTAATATTGCGAATATTGTCGATTGATTCACTTTTTGTGTCAGACCATAGAGTGTTCGGATTGTTCCGGATGCTTATAGTCCGAGTCCGAGCTTAATATTTTAACTAGTCTATGGGAGGGAGGAGTAAGGTACAGGGCAGAGATTTTTACACCTGTTCATCTATAAAATAATATTTTAACTCTCGTTATTGCGCTTTCGTGACTCGTGTAAGTCGTGAATTTTGTCCTATTCGTGTGAAATATAGAAAACCTCTCAAGAAGGTGATTTATTGTTACTAGGTACTGAATTTACAAAGCAAAATTATGAATGATAATGGATGCATACATTTAAGTAATTTTAAGGCTGCGAAGGGAGCGCATCCTTTCAAGATTGTGCATGCGTTTTTTGTTTCATGCACCACTTTTGAAGCTCGGAAATATAAGGTAAGACAATGATACAGAGAGAAACAAAGCTAAGGAAATGTATAAACAGAAAGCTGACAAAATAAACAAATTAAATATTAATATCACTAAAATTGCATTGGCGACTTGCGTGAAACGAGCTTTGTACTTAATACGGTTCCTTTTCTTTATAGGAAATCAGCTGATTACCATAACTTATAATGCCAATCCTATCAGCTGATTTTATTTTTTGTTGATAATAGTCTTTTTTTATCTATATATTTATGATTTTAATCGTGTAATGTATTGTAAATCCAAGTATTGGGTGGATCCTTTTTGTTGAGATTTTTTTAATTTCATAGAATTACTGATTAAATGGTTGGTTGTGTGTGACTATGAAAGTACAATAATTAGACTGTCGTACTGTAAAATTCGTATGCACAGGTAAATTACAAATGGATCTTCTAATATTAAATCAGGTAATTGTATATATGTTATCTTTAGAGAATGATTATGTACATATAAAGTCATAGTCTACTTAGTTTTGTAAAATTTTGTTGTTTGGATGTGAACAGTAACATAGGATTAGGAATTAGACACAACTCTCTAACTAGATCAATAATCATATCATAGATAAATAATAGATCCAATAATGTTCATAAGCTAGTTGTGCCTGAATGTATGTAGGTGAGGACATAGCACAGGAAAGATACTTTAAAGATGAAATAAAAAACATTCAAAAGATTAGTAATGATAATAACTTTTTGTAATTTTGACACAGGCTACAACATGCATGTGTTTCACATGTGGCAAAACAAATGCCAGGATTCATTCCTGTTTGCATTGCATTTACTTTGCATGCTACAATGGACACATCCAGGAACATAGTAAAAGCAGGAAGCATTTTCTCTATGTAGACATCTGCTATGGTAATCTGTTTTGTGCTCAATGCCAAGATTACATCTACGATCGGGAGTTTACTGAGCTTGCAGCCATGTATCGCTTGAAGAATGCCAAGTAAGTATTCAAAGTTTTATATTTTTGTGCACAATTTTATTTTAGTTGAACATTTAGTAGGGCCCTTAATAAATGTGTAAGAGTAAAAATATATTCTTAAGTCTTTTGTCCAATTATCCCTGCACCAATTTTCATATTTTTTCATATGATTTTTGTATTATGTATCAATTAAAATCTGCTTTTAAATTGATAATTATTTTAAGCTGCGGCGATACACTCCTGCAGGCTTTTCCCATTTCTTACAATTGTCGTTGCTTAGTTATTTGATTTTGAAGACAGCTGTGCCTAAACATTTATCTTCTAGTATCAACTATAAACAGTGTTTTCTGATTATATATTTTTCTGAAACATCTTGGAAAACCATTCTGATTTCCAATCCATCTGGCTATAATTAAATAAAAATTTTGAAAAGCTTTAAAGAATATTTAGAAAAATCTTGAGTTACTTTCAAGAACCATACTTCGAAGTCTAAAAATATATTTATCTTTATACATTGATGGTATTATGGATGTTGTGTCTTGACACATAACCCAAAAGAACCATCACTTAAGAAATTCAAGATGTGAACTCTTTAATAAATATAGATCTTCTGCATAGGAGACTATAACAGTCAAGTTTTTCTAATCAATATTTCGTTAATAGTTGTATATCTCAACAATACAATAATACATATATTCCAATTTCAAGCAAAGTTAGTATAATTCAAAAATAACTTGATTTCGAAAAGACGAAAACAAAATTATAAATTACTTTAATAGCGATTCAAATTTATATTTAAGAATATTAATATACTTAATGAATCTAGGGAACTAGGTATCAGTGTACCATACACTCCCTGGCTGCCCAATGCCAATGAGGCTCTGGCGCTCAAGAAGCTGCGAAAGCGTCGTTACATCAGCCCACACACTACAATTGGTCTCCGCGGTTTACAGAATCTTGGCTCGACTTGTTTTATGAATTGCATTGTGCAGGTAAGTGATTATTTATCTGCACACTGATTTTACAACTATTTATCTCAATGGCACTATTTCAAAATTAAAAGTAAAACATTAATATTTTCTAAGGAAACCATAGAATAATATTGGTTATTTATCAATGCGGTAAGTTCACTGATCAATAAGATCGACCGCCAAGGTTGAGCTGTTAGGAAAATGATAGAGAAAATAAGTAAAGTGGCCTGTAAGCCCCAATGCCATACGATAACTTTATCCTTACAATGGACAGAATTAAGTTCTTTATGAAAACAGTCTACAAATGAAATGCACATGCGCACTATATCCGTAATCCCACGGGCGTAGTCGATGAGCTGTCGGTTCTTAATATTACTAGACTTTTAATTTGTTCTCCAACACTAGCTGCAATACGTTAAAACATTTATAGTTAAAACGTTTAACTTTGTAAGGACGGTGGTGGCTATCCAGAGTGATGGACATCCTTCCCAACATGTACATAAAATGTTTATAACTAATTCATAAAAGAAGAAAAACACTTTACAGTATATACACTAACCTATACGAATACATGAACGATTGCCTGATTGTTTAAACATTAATCTTATGATTTAAATATCTCTTAACTATTTATAAATTAGTTAGTAGAATGTTTGCTACAACTAAATTGGTCATCTAACCAATAATATTTTAATTTTTGGCATACGAGCGTCGCAGGTTATTACGGGCTATTCATATTCAATCTTTCGTCCATCTGGTGTCGTCGGTAGTATAAGTGGTCTAACAGTGTCGTGATCCTTCCTTGTCTTGACCCGTTTTTATTTAACCATTGTTTGTTTTTATCTATCAAATACATATACTCAGATACATATACATACTACTCAGATACTATTCTTGGGTGTCACCGTTAGTAGATATGAAATTATCTGCCGGGATTATATTTAAGAAGAAAGTGTACTGTTAGTATTCTACTGAGTGTCCAGGAAGATAACAATTCTGTCATAAAAGACGACGTAATAAATTACTTTATTTATGTATACAGATATATTCATCGGGTAAAAATAATGAATTGATGCCTGTCATCATCGTGTACAATTGCTTGGCGACTTTATATCTTTCTGTAACTAGAATATATTCATTCACCTTATAACAAGGACTGTTTTGCTTTAGCAAATGAGTATATCATTCGAAAAACTCGTAATCGCCAGTGTATAGTAAATGATAACTTCGTGTAATGTTTAGTTATGTCTAGTGTTCCACACAGATGCATATAGACTATGTAAATACGGAGGGGTGTGATCGATGCGTTTTGCCCTGCGTAGTATCGTCAAGTAACGTTGGGGTGGAAATTGAACGATGTACGCCGCTTTCCGCCCACATCTCGTGAAAGGTCAAACATTTGTAATTGTAGTTATGCAAAGATATAATCTAAGATATTTGTTATATTTAGTCAGATACGCACGCGTACATAATATGTAAAATATTATAAACTGACTTATTATAAGATATTTTCAATTTTATTAAATCGATAGCAATGCCTCTGCAAGTTGCTCTCAGAATTATTATTTTAAGCGTATGAAATCATCACCACAGAATTCAATGATTTTTAGTATATTGCAATACGTACGTTGAACGTTGATATTTGCATCAGTCGTATTAATCGTGGTCACAGTCAAATGTATAACTATATACATATATACGTAAGATAAACAAACTGCATATAATATTAAGTAGACAAAGTTGAATTTTGAATCTATGACCAAGAGCATGAAATTATTAAAACTAGGAATAGTAGGTAGGCAACCACGTTTCATAAGCTCGATAAAATATTTAATACTCATGACCTGCGGCTGGAATACGCCGCGTCTATTACAGCGATATTGATTTTATGTTCCATGTTGTGTTTTCACAATATCTAATTGACTCTATTGATACGAGGTTATACTAGAGGCTTGCTCTACCTAGATGATGTAAATATTCATCATAGCCTTTATTTTAGCGTCGGAGAAGAAATCTTTAAAAGATCCAGGGACTCCGGACTCTCCTAGAGCATCGCTTGCAGATGTTAGGAAATTTGGCACCTCTTTTCAATTATGTGATATTTTTAACCACTCAAACCCGGGATCTCGTAAAGATTCACAGAGAACTCGTTATGGGACTCTTTTGAAGTCCTTACTCCTTATCTTCTTCGTGGAGAAAGATGCCTTGTACTTTGACCAGCTGTCTGTAGATCCTGCTGTTCGGTCTCTCTTTACTGTAACAGTACAGCAGGAGCCTAGTTTTTCATGTAGCACTAATGAAAATCTCGCGGTTTGAATGTCTTTAAAATGCGTTCAACATCTTAGACTTCATCATCACTTATCATCAGGTGGGATTGTTGTCAAACATTAACTTATTCTATATAAAAAAAATGTCTGTTACCGGGACCGTGTCTCGAATTCTTTACACATATCTAAAGTTTTGCTTTTGCCGAAGCAACATTAGTTAATTAACCGATTTTAATTAGTTAATTGACGTATTTAAATGAATCAATCAATTAAGTATATTTAATTAATTTTAATTGAATAATTAATTAATTGTAATTCACCTCATTAAAACTGATCATCGTGAGCTGCATAAAAGAGAGTTATTATACGGTTGCAAAGCCCGCCAAGTTAGTTCTTTGCCGGTATGGTGATTATAATTCTAACTCCTGTTAATCTTCTAAGAGAAGATTCTTGAGTCCACTCCGCAGTAGATTTATTAATATATCAACGCTATCTTTCAGACATTAATTCACACTCCGTTGCTACGTGACTATTTTCTGGGAGAGAAGCACAAATGCAAAGCGCAGAGCTCCGGGAAATGTCTTGTATGCGAAGTTTCCAGATTGTTCCAGGTAAAGTTTCAACTATAAATATCTCATGGATGGGTGTAATATTGATTTGCTAGCAAACGCTAACACGCCGCCCGTATCGACTGCGGATTGTTAAGGTATCATTAATTCTCGCATGTGGTATTTACCTATACATATATCATTGGTTATTATATATAATTTATTCAAATAACGATACTAATTATCATAATTTGAATTTGAAACTGGAAAAAAATAACGAACTGTGTAAATCATCCTGTTTGTCGTCCATAATACTTATTCATGTTCCAACTCTCCAATACTAATTTGTAACCCACATTTATTATCGTTAGATCGTTAGAGGGTCGCTTGTTATATTCCCATAGATTTTAACGACAAATTTCATGTATTGTAGCTATAATGTCATAGTTTTAACCTATATGTTAATCAGTTACACGTACATAACTTGAGATCCCTCTGAGACATTCACATTAATACTACTCTAACGGTCAGAAATGAAAATCGCTTGTGACAAAACGTCAAACAAACATGTGACCTTAGAAAGGTTTCGTTGTCGTCGGACGTACGGCATTTTAAAAACATGAGTATTGTACAGGACGCTACGTCCTTCGAATGTGACATCGATTTAGAAACCAACGGTATTCTATGAAGATATAAATAATTCCAGGAGTTTTACTCGGGCGCAAAACCTCCTCTGACCCTCCATCGCCTACTCCATTTGATCTGGACGCACGCGCGCCACCTGGCTGGCTATGAGCAACAGGATGCACACGAGTTCTTCATCGCCACCCTTGACGTGTTGCATCGGTATGTAGAGTTTTTGCTCAATTATTTATTTATTTTAATGTTTTATGTAGAAGGTAAGTATGTTTTGCGATAGTTTCAACATGAATGACACGTATATTGCGCCTTCATTATTCACTCTCGGAAATCTTTGGGTTTCTTCCTTTTTCGACATATGTTTACAAAACAGAAAATCTCTTCAATATTTAAGCACCTTTTCGAAACAATAGTAGTAGTAAAATGTTATGTGCATAAGTGTACAAATTACCTAAATTGTTAAATGGTTTTAAATTTGAATTTGGCACCATGTAATATGTATATATGCAGTCACTGCATGAACGGAGTCGAGGACACGGAGAAGAAGGAGAACGGTCGGTGCAACTGCATAATCGACCAGATATTCACCGGGGGGCTGCAAAGCGATGTCGTGTGCACCTCCTGCTCGGGCGTGTCCACCACCATCGACCCCTTCTGGGACATCAGCCTCGACGTAGCCGGTCCGGGCTCGCTTCAGGCCTGCTTAGAGAGGTGCGTTTATTTAAGTATTATTAACTACAAATAGTACTATATATACATACACAAATAACAATCTTGGTACTTAATACTAGATGCCCGAACCTGGGGAAATACCATTGCAGGGATAAACAGTTGTTCTAGGGGGTAATATAGAAGGTAAGAATAGTTAGATAGTAAAAATGTATACGTGTCAAATATAGTGTACGGTGTCATTTAAAGAAAACGTCAAAATAATTCTGCATCAACTTTATTGCAGTGTTAGTAAACTCACGTCCGACAGTCGCTGTCGTTGATCGCAGGTATTTCGCTTCGTAAGGAGAAGTCGCTTCCGTATTTAAAAACCAAATAATCCGCGGTTGCCTCCATCCTCTATTTATACTGCTTTTGGGTTTTCCAGAACTCTCCTCTTTTCTTATAAATGCAACCTTCCTTAAAAAATAACAGGCCAATCGATAACGCAGGTAATAAAAATCCGTGTATGAGTCATTAGCCTTGTGTAAAAGGCATAGGGGCGAGATTTGCAGAATATGCTCGGGGTTTTATGGCAACCATATGGTAACCATAACGATAGATTAGCAGTACGCGGGCGGTATAATTAGTTTTCTTAATAGATCATTGAAATAGATTAATTTCTTTATTTATTTACTTAAATTGATTAATAAATATTTATCTATTCATTCGCCTATATATGCATATACTCGTATATATGCAAGATATTAAACAGGAACCACTACCTTAACAGGACAGAACAGGTGACACTTGCATATAGTCACTCACATATCCGTATAATAATATATAATTCAGGTTTACCCGAGCCGAGCACCTGGGCTCCGGAGCGAAGATAAAGTGCTCCAACTGCCGAGCGTACCGCGAGTCCACTAAACAGCTCACCTTGGAAACTCTACCGATCGTCGCGAGCTTTCATCTGAAACGCTTCGAGCACTCCTCGCAGATAGACAGGAAGATATCGGCATTCGTGTCGTTCCCAGCGGAGCTGGACATGACGCCGTTCATGTCGTCGCATCGTCGCGCGGTGGAGGGTGCGGACAACAACAACGCCCCCGGGAACATGTTCGAGGACAACCGGTACTCGTTGTTCGCGGTCGTGAATCATTTGGGCTCGTTGGACGCGGGACACTACACGGCGTACGTGAGGCAGATGAAGGGCAGCTGGTTCAAGTGCGACGATCACATGATCACAAGGGCGTCGCTGCGCGAGGTGCTCGACAGTGAGGGGTGTGTATTTATTTGTAGCAGTGTTCGCAACGGGATCGAAATTCGACCCTAATCATTAAATAGTACATCAAATTTATTTAAGCTGCTTGATTACAAAAGAAGAAAGTAGGTTGAAAAAGGAGAGAAAACGAGGTACAAAGTTTTCTCTTTTCGTATAAATAAATTTGCGCGGGCGCACGCACGCACGCACGCACGCACGCACGCA
>PDGT01000024.1:3332024-3349528 GCA_003671415.1 Megathymus violae | reverse complement strand
ACACACACACACACACACACACACACACACACACACACACCGATGCTTAGCTTGGATCTCGCAACGAGTGTGGTAAATTTTGATTGACAAACTTTACACATCTTTGAGAAAGTTATGTTTATGTTACAGTTAAAACCAGTTTTTAGGTAGAACGCGTTTTCCCTAGTTAGAACTAGTTTTTACTAAATGCCTTTGTTAAAACTAGAATTAACTAATGCTCAAAATTGAATATCAGTTAAAACTAGTTCTTACTAGACAAAACACGTTTTTCCGAAGTGCGTCTCAGTCAAACTGTTCTCAAAGTTCATCGTATCTTATTCTAATTGATCCCGAGACGTCCCTTGAATCAACAAGTGCGGGGGAATCCCTTTCCGAACGCTATCGGCGCGCTGTGTGCTCGTTCATTCTAACCTAACCTAACCATTTTTTTTTACGTGGGGAAACCCTCATGGGTTCCTCTCAGTCGCGGGGGCGACTGATAGAATACCAGACTGATAGAATGCAAGTGATAAAAAATTTCTGTTACGCACATAGGGTTGAAAAACGAGTGGTGCATGCTTGATTTGAACAAGGGCTGCCTGTGCTGGAGAGTGGTTAACAAACCCCTACAGCTACCAACATTTTTTTGTCTCAATATGGTATTTTTTAATAAACAGCTATAAAAATGTAGTACGCTTCAAAAAATATAGTATTTTAGTAGGGAAGAATAAAAAATAGACTAATTCATATTTTTTTGTCATTAATTTTTTTTAAACTATATTTTTTGCACTTCTTGCATTCTTTAACAATTTTTTGTCTTCAATTAAACTGGCATAAGCTTTATCGCTGTCAATTTTTAAATTAATACAAATCAAAAGCTAATTTTTTTATTAAAGATATACTTGCTCTGTTGCTGTTTTTTTTATTTTATTAATTTTAGTGTTGCAAAATATAAACATTGATCTATTATACTGAAATATAGTATGTTCGCGTACTATATGTTTCTTCAACAGTATATAGTAGGGAGTCCCGAAATATAGTACAATATTATATATTATAGTACGATTGTCAACCCTAGGTGCAACAACAGTCTTATCATATTATTTCAATTTGATTGTTACTAACATTTGAAATGGCGATACAGTGATGGCACGTGGCAACACAGTTACATAAGCGGACATTTGTCAGAAGTGGACATTTGTAACCAATTTCAAATTATTTCAAATTAAAGTCCTATTGGACTTTGAACAAATCTTTGCTACACTTGAGGACTCGACTAAATGCTTCCTTTGTAAGGGTCGCTGCCACGCCTCAACATCGGTCTTGAACACTGTTCAAACTGAAACCTAATGTTGTTTATAGTTTCGCTGACTGAATTTTACATAGCTTTCAAACAGCAAAGTAAACATAACTTCAACAATTTAGACTTAAATTTATGTCTGTTCAAGACGTGAGTGTATATGCTCTTATTCTGTAAATGCGCTTTACCACCTTGAAGTGCGTGTCCATTTAGATGAGTTTGTCATCACACTCACTGAGGAGGTAGATGAGGCAACGCATTTCAGTGCTTTTCATACATTTTTTTACATACTATAATGCTTCACAACAATCCCAACTGATGGAAAGTGGTGATGAAGTCTAAGATGTTGAACGCACTGACTTATAAGAGCCTATTCACTCTCCTCTTGAAGACTCCCACATTGTAAGAAGGCGGGAACACCGACGCGGGCAAGTTATTCCAGTTCTTTGCAGTGCGCACAACGAATGACGACGCAAACCGCGCCGTCCGTATAGGTGGTACCTTCACTACATAAGGATGGATACCCGCCGTACGTCGAGTTGTTCGATGGAGAAACGGCGATGGGGGAATTACTGCGAACAATTCCTGCGCACACTCTCCAAAATCCTTTAGAATACCGAGAGACTGGCAACCCTGCGCCTCTGCTCAGGGCTTCGCAGATTGGTTCCGACTAGATTTGGGTCACCAATCAGCCTCTTTGCACGCCTCTATCGAGTCCAACAATGATACATACATACATACATACAATATTACATACATTAGATACATGAAATATTATGTCAAATTGTCCATTACATTGATTTACTTGTGAGTTTTTATTTAATCAACTCGAATTAGACTGTTTACAGCTGCTATAAATTAAATTGACTAACGTCACACTTTGCTTATCACTCATATAATATTAAAAAGAGTATGCAAACACTGACAACACGAGTCAAATTTACTTAATTGGATTATGAATGAGACTTAATTGAATCATAAAAGAGACTTTAATTGAGTTATGAAAGATTAATACAGTAATCATAATATTTTTTTTCTTCTAGATATTTGCTGTTTTATCACAAGACTGTCCTGGAGTACGAGTGCGACGTGTCCTAAGCAACCTTCAAATTAATTATGTTTTCTCAATGCTACATCTATTATTAATTTAAAATCAATGTAATTGAAATGATTTAATTTGTCTTATGAGTTTCAGTTTTGCTTTCTTTCAACTATCTACTGAATCAAATTGTGTATTATTTGATATACATACAAGAAGCTCACGCTATATCCTCTGGTGATATTAGAATGTAGTAAAAAAAAAATTGGCGTTTTTTTTTTGCAGAATCAATTGCCAATTCGTTAATTTTAAGTTTTGACTATGAGCATGTCGCAATGAAATGGATAAATGAAAATTATTTAACCACACGTCTCAGTATGTTTCTGGAACGTGTCGATAATATTGCCAGTTGAAAGTATGCTGGATCGGTTTTGCAAATACATGAATGTGAGAGATTTTTTATCCTGCAGAAGATACAATGTTTAGTGTATAGTTCAATAGATTCAATCTACCTCGTTGTGTTTGTTTAATTTACGTTTGCAGAAATAACACGATTAGAAACACTGTTTTTATACGCTCGTTTGTGTAGAGAGAAAACTGTTAGTTCAACACTTACAACATAATTAACTCACATGTGCCGTCGTTAAATCTCAATTTTAATCAGCTGTTAAGATATTGTAGTATGTTATTATTAGTTATTGTGTAATAAAAATACGATGCAGGTCACACGTTTTGATGCATCTTAAAATTAAAAAGCTGGACAAAACTGGTTCTTGGTACAAGCGTAAAATGCGACCCACATTTGATTTTTAACGCTTTGTAAATTAATAATATATTAATCGTCAAATTTATATTGATACATTGGATGTAACATTATTTATTGTCTATGTAATCACGTGTTTATACAAATGTAAATGAATATGAAGTTTCATGTGTCGTAGACGGAACGATCTCAAAGGCTGGCCGCGGTATTTGTTGATGCACGTTGTTTTCTATAAAACTATTAATACACATTACTTAATTTCAATTAGTGCGTAGTGAGTGTATCGTAGGTTCTAAGATGTATGCTCGTTAGATTTCCCACCGTGTACCTATTTATATATGTAATTAAAAAATGAAAGGGCTTTGTAGTCGACACGGCCGGGAGATGTTTCATGTTTAGCAGTAAGCTAGTTCGATATGTGTTAATTAACATAAATATGGTAAGTTTACCAGATTAAAATTAATTTGTCATTGCAATATGTTAAATGGTGTTGGACGAATTACTTTTTTATCACCATCCTTGATTATTTAATCTTGCTTGTTATAGCATTTAGCAAAGATCCTAGTAACAAAATATACTGATATAAAGCTGTTTTATATCACATATAGTTCCGAAGAAAAAGCCTGTCGTGGACATAAATTTTTAAACCTAGGTGTTGTCAGATTAAAACGATATTTAAAGGGCCGCTTCTAAGACCCATTCGTGCTTTATCGCTGGTTATGAATCTGTCTCTGTTTTATATGAACTTATATTGAGTATGCGAAAGATCCTCAGGTGGATAGATTAATTTTGTGAGTTATTAGATATTCTTGTGTGTGTATAACAAAAAATCTACTTTTTCTCTTTGTAATATTAGAAGGTATAGATAATTATTTAATACCAGCAGTAAAGGATGAATGGGTTATTTTAACCTTAACGTTCTTCATAGGTTGATGAAATAATGACGAATCTGGTGGTTATTTCTGTTTATATTGCCAGTAATATTATTGTCCACGTCCACGAGTGGTCTTGAAGGTGCACGGAGCCGCGCCAGCCGTAGGTTAGTAAGTAGTAACAATATTATCCTATAAATCATAACTTATTGGACACACCCTCATGGCGATGAGTCTGGTTATTATAATTCATGTGTGTATCATGATTGGTTTAAGTAGTTTTTAACCTATGACTGAATTGATATTAGCTTATTGTGATATTTAATATTTATGACTTAAATGTAGTCGACATTAGGATTTATTTCACTAGATTTTATTCATTTAGCTCTTGAGACACTAGCAAATCTGGTCTCGACTGTAATGCGCTCTAATTCGCTCTAATTATTTTTAAAAATCTTATCATAATGCCAGCGATGCTTTCTTGACGTTTTTGTGAGTCGTACCTAGCGTATCGCGTCCGCAGTACAACATACGCAGTACAAGTGCAAACGTACCCATGTCAGCGTCCCCAATGACTCGATTGGTCACATATGTATGCGATGTATTTTAAGTCAAATTACTGTTTTCGATTGTTTTTTTTACTTGCTTCAAACTTTATTTTGTTTGGACAGTCCCTAAGTTCCTAAAGCTATAGTAATTGAACGCATTGTCCGACGTTGGACAAGAGGTCATATGTCAGTGTGACTGTAGAGGAATGTATGCATGTGTCATAACCTGCAAGTCAAAACTATAAAATTTGCTAGTCTCAAGTTCCCATTCATTTTGCATTTACTAAATAGTAGTAATTTCGATCCGACCTAAACAAATAAAATATGTTATAATTAATTGTGAACATGTGATGTGATAGATATTGCTATCTAGTTTCCAAAATCAAGTTTTTTTTACTTCTTTGAATTAATATTCTATTTGCATAAAAATTAATGTGTACAATGTGGAAAAATTTAGTAGTATTAGGACGCAGTGTAAGAATTCTATACAGGAAGTTTATGTAAGTGTCGTTTACGGATAAGATGGTAGTTTCAAATATTTCAAATGAGGGCGAAGGCGCACTGGTACAGCGGATGCAATAATTACGATGCGATAAAAATGATCTACGACGAATAACTAGAGAGTTACCACTAAATTTCTACGATCAATTTCGATACTCTTTCTATGATCGGAATGATAATGAGAGTTGAAAGTAAAGGTTATCCTAAATTACACGAAATGACCAAAATTTTAATGTACAGACAACAAATAAGACAAATTACTTTAAATACTGTACAAAATTTGTTACTTTGGCATCCCGATACCTGACCGTGCTCAGTCACCGGTCTGGACCCTTTAAAATACTATATCAATTCGTGTATTTGGTACTTGTAGAATGAGTATATTTAATATCGTCTATAACAAATCTAATCGAATCTTAAATGCATTTTTAAGCAAGTCGAATTATTTGGTTAGTATATAAAGGGGCTTTGACATTATCACTACATAAGACTTCGATTGTATATGTCACAGTTTTCTTGCATTATGCATTCAAAACGTCACGAGTTTTATTAGGATGATTAAGTAGTTGTTACCAGTGCGGCGCCGTCCTGACAATAGTCACGACCTCGTTCCGTATGTCGTGATTATTTTAATGCTTAAATATTTACCAATGATCTTCTATCTCAATATTGAATGTAAGTGTATCAACTTTTAATGAAAATAAAGATTATAATCGATGTAAATGGTGTTCACTTATTTACTTTTCCAGGCAAGGTAAAGGTAAAGACAAACTAATTATTAAATAACATGACACTTTAATTTGTAAAATTACGAAAAGAATAATGCTCACAGCAATAATTAAACATGTACATATAGTTTTACAACATAATTCAACATCATGATAGATTTCTATGAGTATAAATTACCAATTTCCATAAATAAAAAAATGGTGGACTAATTCCACACTATCACATCATAATCAGACTACAAATTTCCCAATCCACTCATATTTTCTATTCGAAAGAACAAGATAAACACAAAATTACTATTTTATTTCAACTTCATCTATTGGTTAGTTATAGCGAAACAACATGCCAATGAATAAAAATACCCAAATTCATATTTGAAGAATATAAAAAAAAAGAAAAATATATTTTTTTCTTGTACAATTTTAAATTTCTAGTCCAATTTAATTTAAAGACATTATTATGATTTTTTTTTATATTCACATATTATTTCTATACCTAATTGAATGTACCAAAGTTAACGAGAAAAGTTTAAAAACAGAAAGCGGAATCGTAAGCCCTAAAACCTAATTTAGAGTAACGATTTATTAATTTCTAATATAAAAAAAACTTCGGTACAATTCTTAAGACGAAAGTGTAATGAAGTTATTTTAGCGGCTATTACTTTATTTTGTGAGTTAAACTAAGTGTATCTTCGGTGCTATTGACACGGCATAACATTTTATTACCTACCAAATAAGTTTTTACTCACATATTCTTCAATAAATGAAGTATAAATGTTATTTGGTCTGGACCTTGTTAAACTAGCATTGTTTTACGGACATAATGTTAGTAGATAGTATGCATCGCTAAAACCTTCCATGATTATAATTAGCAGATGCACATAGGCAAGATTAAGTGAATATATTAAAAAAGCATTATTTTGAGTTTTTCTATCAGATAACGGTTGCTACTTCAGATATACATAACTGCTACTAGACTATTGCATACTTGGTTAATACTACTCGAAGTAAAATCGAAAAACCAAATTAGAATCCAAATTGTTTGAGATTGCTTAATTCTGTACTTTACAGGCATGTTTCTTCTAGTTTTCTTTAGTTTGTGCGGCGGGCGGTTCGTCGAGCAAATTGGCCAGCTGCTCGACGTCAGTGACAGGCAAGGAGCAAGCGTATCGCCGGCACACATAAGCAGTTGGGACGTCACCGGCGGATCTGATACGACTGAGTACTGGAAAATGTTAAAACATTTGTGGATGTTATATTTGTTGTTACGAGCCTTTTTTGTGCTCAATCTATGTTTAAATCTTAACTAACTAAAACATTTTTTTTTTCAGTGACTACATTACACATTGCTACACTAATAATTATTTAAATCGAAATGCAAAGCTGATGGCACAATTTTCGTTCTGGATTTTCAGTGTTTTACTTGACTTAAAATAATTAAAAAAATAAACATTTTATAAAGATACAATGATCTGCTTTAAAATTAAAATAAATATTTTTAACAGTATGAAATGCTGTAAAAGCTCGAGTTATCTACAATGTTAAAGCTTCCTATCGACACAAAATAAACAGATAATTATTCCTAGACAGATTGCATGAATAATTTATATAAGATGAATGTCATAAACAACCAGTGCGTACAGTGAGCATCAAAATCTATATGCGAGTTTTGGAAATTTAATTGTAAATTGTTTTATATGACAGACCTGCAATTTCATAACATCAACACATTATCAAGATGTGCTACGAAGATGAGTTCGCTACATACACATTCTAATTTACAATTTGTTTTTGATGCTGACGGTATAAGCACAGCGAGCGATATCCAAGGTGCTAATAATGAACAAAGGCTGTTTCCTTCAAGCAATGCCTTGTTGACTTGTGTACGAGTCAAACATTATATATGTACATGCGTCGTAAATACCATTCCATTCCTGGTAACCATTATAAAATCTTGATAACGTATGCAAACTAATAATATGTTGCGCATCGAAGATCAATATAATTACCGAATGCTAGAATCCCGATACAAATAATTGTAGACTACAATCTACGATACTTAATACAATACGAATTAATGTTATAGTGGGATCATTTAAAATATTATGTCATAAATGGCATGAGATGTGGTCCGAAGTTAAATGGTAGAAGCTATATTTATTACTATACATATATTTCATACGAATATTCAACGGAAGCTAGTGTCAAATAACTGGCTTCAATTATGAGTATGGACGTGGATCGATGACATAAGCACAGTTATATTAGGGGCTATTTAGTTGGAACGATCAATGGCGAATGTTTTCATTAAAATATCATAACTCACGCACCAGTTGTTTGCTAACTGCACTTCGTAATTGATACTTGACTATAGACAACTGTTTACTGTAACCGTCATTACATCAGATGACTAAAATTCATCCAGTTTCAAAATATACTATAAGTCAGATGAAATCGTACTATTATAATCGTTCTATTCAAAAATTGGTTCTTCAGTGGGACATTCTCTCCGCAACTGTCACTATTATCTGACATTTTATTCGGAACTGTAATTACAGTAATTATTATTGACATTGGCCAGTCGAAATTTACTGTGGTAACTGTACGTTTTCCAGTTTTTACTTGCGTTATCATAGTCATTTTTGAAGTTTAAATAGTCTGTGACAACAATCCTTCTCGAGTTGGTCGATGGCCGGTTGAAGGTTCATATCACAAAAGTCGTCAAAGAGTATAGTAGATTACCGTCTGACGGCAGTGATCCCCTCCATAACTCATAAGTTAATAGGGAAAAGATATTTCACAACTAACTCATGGGATGTAGAACCGGTAGAACCTCTGCATTGAGCTCCGGCCGGCACATGCACTCGCTGTTGTTGATCGGAATCAGCTAAATATTCAAACGTATAAAAACAAACATTAGAGAATCCATGTGAATTTTGGACTCACATATATCAGACATACCGGCGGGCTGATCTGCGTAGGCGGCGGGGTCGGCAACTGCGAGCACGCGGCCAGGAAGCAACCGTGAGCGCACCACGCGTACTAACTCTAGCGTGCGAGGATCCGAGCAGCCACCCGAAATCAGTACCTGAAAGCCGATTGCTTAAGTCACATTAAAACAACGAGAGTTCCTTTGGCGAGGACGTCCTATAAGCATGTTTATTTATACCATCTTATAATAAAGTATGGGGATTTAGAGTTTTTACCCTCGCACAACAACAAGGTGATGATAACATATTCGAAGACCAATGCAGTCGTTTTAAGTCAGGAAACACAACGGGATTTAGTCTAACCTTGGTGTAACCATCTAAAGGGAAGAAGGACAACACTTGTAATGTCATGACTTACGTGTAATGCTCTCATGCTATTATTATTGTCACTATAAGGAAGCAAAACTATAATATATCTCTGTGTCTAGAGAATTGGTCTAAGATCTTAGTATCATCTATCACAGAGTAGTATATTAAAAATATTATATACGTTTCACGACGGAATAAGGAGTTCATAGAGCGGTTAGTTTATTACGGCAAAGAACAGTGCGGTAAGTACTCTCACCTGAGTTGGGGAATCACTATAGAACATGAGAGCAGACATCATCTCCGGCAGTGAGGTTGGGTACTGGTCGAGTCGCTCAGCGAACACTTCTAACAGCCGCTTGGCCATTTCGCACTCGCGCTCACCGCCCTCAGGTGCCGCGCTCTTGTCGTTATACGCGGACAGTCGCAACAAGTTGTGGCAAGATACGCTATTACCAGATGGTTCAGCGCCATCTTGGTCTGTAAATAAAGTCGAAACGTAACAATATAAACCAAAACAACATACACTCTATGGGTTCCATACTCATTACAAGAATAAAGGCCCTAACAAAGTACACGTATATAAAGACAAGTAACAGAAGTGCTGTATTTCTAAGCTCTAAATATGAATGTCAATGCATTATGGAATCTATTGTACCTTGCTTTATTCGCAGAATGACACTGCTGTCCTCAGAACTAGCGAAATATCCTCCTTTTTCTGCATCCCAAAATAATTCATTCTGTTTTTGTTGCAATTCTCGGGCCCAATTCAACCAGGATAAGTCGAGTGATGCTTCATACAAGTCCAATAATCCTTTGATAAGAAAAGCATAGTCGTCTAGGAATCCTTGTATTGGCTGATCACTGAAAAAAGTCACAAGCAATAAGTACTCAAGCACTGCTTAACAATACTTTCGTATAAAACATTTGCTTACGTTTGAGTAACTGATCCATCTTCAGCTTTATAGCAGGAATGCAAAAGAGACTTTTTGGTTGGATCATACAAGTGGTCTTTTACAAAACGCGCAGTTTTGATAGCGTCATCGACAAAGCTTTTCTCTCCCAATCCTTGGCCAGCTTGAGCAAGACCTGCGATTGCCAAGCCATTCCATGAGCAAATCATTTTAGAGTCCAAGTGCGGACGAGGTCTCTTCTGCCGAGCCTCGTGCAATACGTTGATGCAATATGAAATAACTTCATTTAATTGTTCTGATGTAATATTGAATTTTGACATCGTATCTTCTTTGCTGCCATAGATAATCAAAATATTTTTATTAGCAAATTCATCATGAGAACCTATTGCAGATCGGACATTGCCTTCTTCTTCGACATTGAAATAATCGCAGAATATATCGAAATATGACTGTGAGCCAATTTTTTGATTGTCAAGAAGAGATTGCAGTTCGTCATATTGCCATATGCAAAATGCTCCTTCCTCTTTATGTGGAGCGCCAAACGTAGGATATGAGTCTGCATCTTCAGCACTATAAAATCCACCAGATTCGTGACGTAAATCTCTGTTCATATACTTTATTATACCCTTCACTACATCTGCAAAATAGTCATCCTTCGTCGCTAAGTAGGCGTCCGTGTAGGCGACCATAAGCTGAGCTTGATCGTAAAGCATTTTTTCAAAATGTGGCACGTGCCATTCGTTGTCTACGGAATAACGTGCAAACCCACCTGATACATGATCATGTATACCACCTTTTGCAATTTTAGTCAAAGTATATAGGCACATCTCTAAACATTTTTTTCCTATGACATCGTATTTATCTCGTGCGTAATAATGGAAAAGAAAGTTGAAAATAGACGCTTGGGGAAACTTGGGAGCGGTTCCAAATCCGCCAAATTCTGGTTCATAAGATGCCATGTAGCTGCGCACACATTTATCCCAAGTACCTTCCCCAGGGACACTTGATGTTTCTGCGCCAGTGATTTTCGACATGCTTTGAAGAGAATCCATAATGGTGTAGCTTGCATCTATCAGTTGTTGACGATTTTCCTCCCATTTCTTGGCTAGAGATAGGAGGATATTAGGGAATCCTGGACGACCCCAACGACTTACGGGAGGGAAATATGTTCCTCCAGTAAGTGGACGCAAATCTGGTGTGAGGAAAACTGACATAGGCCAGCCACCACTCCCTGAAGTTGCCATAACAAAGAGCATATAGACACGATCAATGTCTGGACGTTCCTCTCTATCCACTTTGATATTTATAAAATGTTCATTCATGATCTTTGCAATCTTCTCATCTTCAAATGATTCTTTTTCCATGACATGACACCAGTGGCATGTGGAGTATCCAACAGATAAGAAAATTAACTTGTTTTCTGTTTTAGCTTTATCAAAGGCCTCTTGACCCCAAGGGTACCACTGCACAGGATTGTGAGCATGCTGAAGTAAATAAGGTGACTTTTCATTGATCAAGCGATTGGTATGCTTTGGTTTATTGGGCGCATTAGAATCTGAACTGGAACTAGACATTTTGATTATACTGTCGTTAAAGTTTTTTGCAATCTGAGGAGAAGGTAAGTTATTGTGTCCAAATGATGTTAATCTGAAAAGTAAATATTGTGAGGTTAGTTATATATACATAGTTATTAAGTTCTTTTACTTGTAGGAATAATATAAAGTGACAAAATGTAATATTTATATAAAAAGATTTCTCAAATATCTACAAATTGGGACAAGTTCTAATTGGAGTTGGAATTACACATACTTGGCTTTGAAAATAATAGTTTTTTAATCTAAATCCAAACTTATTATACATGTAATATTGATTTAATTTCTGCATCTCATAAGCACACCATTCTAAACATAATTTTATTTTCCAATTTATGGTTATACTAATCATTTCAGTGACAAACAAAATCTACATAATATTTATAATAGAGTCAATCTTAATAAATTTGTTAATTGTCATTTATAAAGATACAATATTTTAATTTGACACAAATAAATTTATTTAACCATTTAAGCCCAAGTATGTATTATTGAAAAATGACATATAACTACATTGTTAGCTTATATCTTAAATTATACTATGACATGCATATATGTGTATGTGTGCATGTTAAATTTTTTTAATGTACATTAACAATTGTTGTTTCATGATAATACGTGGAAACATGCCCTTGGTAGAAGGAAATGTTCAAAACAATTTGCCATTAACAATCTTACTACCTACTTTCTACTACCCTACTACCAACAGTTACTTCATTGTTTAATACAGTCAATTACTAAAGATCAATATCATGGGTTTTAATTAGTTAATTTATTAGATATTGCAATATAGATGTTGCGAGCTCCACTTATCCTCGAGTTCCAGCCAACCACCTTTGAGAACAGTGAAAGCCTACTCTACAGTGTATCCATGGACCGTAAACAATGGATCCAATGGAATGGATGACCATGTGGATATGCATGGTTAGTAGTATCCACTTATCATCAGGTGGCCTCTCTACTCATTTATTAGATATTGACATAAAAATAAGTATAGATTCATAATCATATCTAACACAAAAAAAATGCATTTTATACCTGATTACTCATAAAAAATAGCAGTAAAAATATGTCTACAATTATTAGGGTAAGTTACCCTATGTACTTTGTATGCCAATATTATTAAGTTAATTTAATTTAGTAACAGTTCAGTTAGTTTTCATTGAAATACTGTAATAATGTTGTCAATTAAAATCAAATTTAATACTGATCTATGGTCTGAATGTTAATAAATGTCGCATATTGTACAAAAAGAAATTCAGTTATCCTTTAGTTTGTTACCCTTTGTAGTATCATTCATCAGGTATATAAAGAGTACATAAGGTTTTATTTACATAATATAAGGTATTTATTTTAACTACCACTCTTTAGGTGACATTTGTAGAAACAACTTTTGGTCCTTTGATTAGGTATTCTGATTAAACTAGTGTAGATAATTAATTCTATACTATTTATCTTTTCTATAAACAATTTTGATTTAACTAGAGGCATAACATATTATTATTAGCTAGTGTTACGATAGTGATAATGGTTACGTGGCATATGCTGTTGTTTATAAATTCCTGTAGCGTTTCTCTCGTCAGAATGTCGCATTGGTATACATAACAAAATATAAACATAACAAGGTCATGCAGGTCTATTTTTAGCGGTCACTACTTAAAAAATATTACTAACAAAGCGTTACTATTAAAAAAAACTGTATAAAGCGTTCTACGACTGCTAAATACCTTTTAGTGAGACAATAATCTCGATGAAAACAAACCGGGTTAGATACGAGACAATCTTTTCCAGAGTTTTGGCTAAAGTTAAGACTCTTCAGTCTATTGTCGCCTGTTGATAAACGTCGAAATAACAATACTACACGGCCAGTAGGCATAATAAAATATACTTTTACAACTCTTTAAAATTCTTATTTGCCACTACACTGCAACGAACAACAATAATTTTGCTTGCGCATTCTCTCTTTATTTTCTCGTTTTATAAATTAACATTATTTTGACACTTTGATATTTTAAATAGATTAATCAATCAGTCCTGGATGCCAACATTTCGGCCCAAATTTATTTTCATAGATTATCAGACCACAGATAAGAGAACTTTCAAATTTTATTTAAAAACAGTAACTTAATGTAATCACTCATGGATTACAAGAATTACCGTACCTCGGATGGAAAAAATACATAGAATACATAGGCTATGTTTTACATATAGATTAATGTAAACTAATCAAATCAGTCTGAAATATTTGAATTTTGACGTGACAATGACATTTTATTTTCTGAATTTGACTGAAAAATTAAGATAAACACTGGATGAAATGTTATATCACCTTAATTACTCAAATAATTCTGTAGTTTACAAACATAGTACGTACTTGTTCATGGAACATACTATATCTAACTACATTAGGAAAAATAATACCGTTTTTAAAGCGTCGCGCAATTGTAGTTCTTTGTGGAAATTATGCATTTTTATAAGTTTTTACTATCCGTTCTGTTTTCGTCGTAGCCACGAAGCATGGGCGAGTTTAAAAAATATTGGTTTAGTTGGATGCACTGTACAGTATTGTTTCCAGCTTGTCCACTATACATACTACCCTCGATAACTCAATTAAATAAACATTTTATGCTATCACGGTTTTAAGCGTCTCCAAACATAAGATTACACAGGGATATTTACGTGTGTAATACGAAAACTTTTTTTGCTAACCGTAAAGCAATAATGTTGTCAATTTAAAAAAAAAATTACTTCTTTTTGCCGTCCGCTAGAACATATGTAAATAGAATAATATTGAAAATCGAATGCCTAAAAAAATGTAACCACTCCCTCCTTTGAATAAAAAACATTTTCAATTATCGCAATAGCTGCACAAAATTACTAAAAACTATTCGTAGCTTAGTATATCACCGTAGTCATACTATCCTCTTAGCAGAACTTTGATATAATTTTTTTATTTCCTATTCCTTGGGATCCAGGTCTGAAAAATATATAACACATATAATAGTAACAAACATAATTAGAAAACATCATACAAATATCTAGAGAAACAAAATAAAAATTGGCCACTATTTCGATAACAATTTGATATCGTAAAAGAAGTATACATATACCGTTTCATGTAATATAATCTATTCTACTTTATAAATCTGTAGTGTCCGTCTGTATGTCCTATTATAACTCTAAAACGGCTTAACCGATCTTTATAAAATTAGTTTATAGTCAGATTACGTGATTGCGCAGATGACAGGCTATATAAAATATCAGTAAACCTAATGATGTCTAATCAAGATAAAAACATAAAATTTTGGATAATCATGTATAAATAAATAATAGTTCAAACCGAACAAACTCGGAATGAACCGCTAGATTTATATTTTTTTATTATTATTACCAATAACATATCGTAATTTAACTTTCTGAAATAGTAGAGTGATAATAATATCTATATATCACAGTTTTATTCAATAAAGTCGAGACTACTTTTGACTTTTACTTTTTTGCTATTCAACAATATAAAGCACAATGCTGACTTTCGTAATAAAACATAGATTTGTCTACAAAACGTCTTAAATACAGACTTGAATTAAGGTCTAATTTGTCTTAAAGTTGAAAAGAAATTGCTAAAAACTACGCATGCGCGCAAAATCTGGACGCCATTCTGACTTTCACTGCTGTGCAGTATCTATGTTTTGACGTACCTATAAATAAATGTCTGCTGCAGGTTTAATGAGATCTTGACACGAAATGTCGTACATTAATATATTTTCGGAAATAACAAACAATTTGAAACTCCCCTTATGATAGTCAAGTGAATTCCGGAAGGGAACATTTACGTTGGTTATTTTAATTGAACTGGTAAGTGATTTTAAATAAGGAATGTTCGGTTTATATATCCGTAAACAAATAATGTTTGTATAGTTAATCTATGTAAATAATTTGATTATGGCGTGTGGATAGTCAGGGGTTACCAGACATTTTTAAAAATACTTGTTTAAATTGAATTAAGCAAATATTATTAGTAGTAGCTATTTCTAATTTGAAAAGCATCAATGAATACATTATGCACTTATATGATTTTTTTTAAGATTTATTAAAATATACATACATGCACATTTAAGAAAACTTAAACATATAAGTAAATTAGCTTGAATATTTGCGAAAATTCTAGGATTCTTGCGAATTATCTGTCGCACGTGCTTAAGTGTAACGTTGTCATGCGTGTTGAATGAAACTGCGGCACGTTACCATGGCAACGTCAAGAGGGTTGAAGCCCTTTGAACCGCAGAACAGTGCCCTCTTTTTCCTCCCCAAATAATTGCTTATTTTGCAATATTATTATATTTACTGACAATGCCTTGCCTGTTTTTGTGATTCTCCTCATTTAGGTATTAGACATTTTCAAATCAGCACAGATATGTTTTTTAAAATATGCACTGTCAATTGTACCATTACATAAAGAAGGATTAAAAAATACTTGTATTATTTTTTCTGCTTTTCGTAGCATGAATATATAAAGTAACTCGCTTCGCGAATTTAAGATTCACTTGACATCGTTTTCTGTTTATTTTTCGTGGAATAAGTACTGAGGTTTTTGGGTCAAAAAACTTTACGTAGTTGTTTCAGTGATTGCAATCACTAACTATAAGGATTACTAACTGTTTTTAAATTCATTATTAATTCAGAGTGATCATTATGTGATTGTGATTAATGATGAAGCATGATTAAAGTAATTTGGTCATATAATCTATGCAGTAAATACGTTTTATGTTACGTCTTATAAGAGTTAATACAAAAAGACGTAAAGTGCTTCGTAGAAACATCATTCGTAGATAGATCTACGAGTACATTCCGTAGCGTGCGTAGTACGTATTGAGTACTTAGTATATTATAGCTGTTATACTACCTATACATATATATATACTAGCTGACCCGACAAACGTTGTTTTGCCATATAAATTGTTAATTATATATATATCGCTATTAAAAAATAGGAGTTGATGGTAGAAGATTTAGGTTTATATGTATTTTTTAATGCCATATCATAAAGAAATAAAAATTAAAAATTTTGTTCAAAAAAATTAAAAAAAAATTGGAGTGGACCACCCTTATCACGTAGGGGTATAAAACATAGATAACAACCTATTCTAAGACCTACTGAATATACGTATAAAATTTTATTAAAATCGGCCAAGCCGTTTCGGAGGAGTATGGTAAATAAAGGTGTGACACAAGAATTTTATATATTAGATACATACATATATAGCACAAGGTATGTAGTGCTACAGTAGTGTTATTATTTCTGAGGAGGAAGCAAGAACGCATCAATAACTCTAGCAATTATTACCTAAAAAACACAACTCAACTTCACTTTAGATGGATAAAAACCGAGCGAAATTACTTATTTCATTTTATGACGTTTTCTCTGTATGATACGAAAATTTGCCTTTGAGTCACGACTTATTAAAACATTAATATGACAGTTTGAATACTTTTTGTTTCAGGTTTACTAGAATCTTATATACACGTATAGAGTTTATTTAAATCTGTGCCTTATAGAATAACCTCCATTTTCCTATTATACACCCCTAGATCACATTAGTCTCTTGTTCAGCTAAAAAGCTAACGCAAGTCCAAAGTCGCGGTCCAGAAATATCTGTCCTTAGATATTACTTGAAGAAGAAGAAGAAGAAGAAAACCAAGATGAAATATAAATGAAAGACGTGAACACGCCGAGATTACCTCACAATCGTCCCTGGATCGGTCCATATTTGTTTACAAACTTCGCCTAAGAAAAGAAGCTCTAAACTTCACTAGTTATGAAAATTACATGCGGCTCTAAACACCTGAAGAAGTAACGAGTGATATTACATTTAAGATTGTAAATTGTCTCCGGTGGTGGTGTGGATGGTGTTGTCAGCAAGATGTCCGTGTGGGTGGGCAGTGGCCGCGCTGGCGGCGGCGGGGAGGTCCGC